>JASKGO010007823.1:0-19827 GCA_030556065.1 Holobus sp. GC000080 | reverse complement strand
TTAAAGACTAAGCAAATTAAAAAAATACTAATTTGAAATTCAAATTAATTTAACATCTAGCGCCATCTAGTAGTTAGAAGCTAGAATAAGTTGTTTAGCTAGCGGTATTTTTAAATGTCAGAATTTCACTAGTGGACACTAGGTGCCTCTACTTGTGCTCCAACATAAATAATTTAAATATTTTGCGATTTCTTCATTGCGGAAATATTAAAATACTCTATGTGAATTATATTCATAAAGTCACTAATTGGTGACAATTAATAGAGGCTTAAGAAGTTTCATCCATATAGAATCTTCTAAGAACAGCAAAGTACGAATAGGACGATCTCAAAATCTAAAAAAAAGAACATTATTTTATCAAGCACGAAATAGAACTGCTTGATTTGATTGAAATCCGAACCGAAATAAATGTATTCAATGATAAAGTAAAGAGTTTCCCAACTGTAATGACCGTCGGTTTTTTAGAACGCTCCATTATCATGAAAATAGCTTTTTGCGAGCGCAGACTTCCTTCATACCAATTAGAAGCGTAACAAGCTTCAATTATTCCATTATTCTAAAAAATATATAAATATATTTTGTATCAGTTTGTTCCAGAATTTAAGAGGGAATTATATATTTTAATAGAGTTAGTAAACACCTCGTAAAGAATTTCGTTACCAAACCAGCAATAAATGAAAACTTGGCATAACATGCAAATAATATAAACACAATAATTAAATAAAGTTGATATGTGTTGTAAGGTACTGATGGTCTAAGAAATATGTATAAAACTAATAAATTATTTTATGATGTAAATTAGTGGTACATTCATACCACAAGAATCTGAAAACCTGTTGTACAAATAACAAAGATGCTAGCAGAAAACTGGCAAAATATTCCCCAAGAAAGTGTCTCCTCCACTAATTTAGTTAGTCTATTATAAAAAAAAAATAATTAAATATTCTGTAGGTTGTACAGTAAGCTTTAAAAAACATGGAAAAGAAAATTAAAAAAGTATTTTTTTTACCTTAAAATGTCTTCGTGAAACTTTAACAGTTCAGGCAAATCATCTTCAGTTATTTCGAGCCGAAGACGATTATTATAATCGATGCTTTGCAAGCAATGCTTAAAGACGTTCAGAAGGCTTGCTATAATGGTCATCAGAAAAACCGCAAATATATCCATGGTACCATTTGCGTTGGCACTTATGTACAATGCTATAATTTGATACACATAGATATAAGAATGGTAAGTTTCTTTGTCAAAAGGATACCATCCAGCAAATGGTAAACTTTTTGGTTCATCGAACAAGGGATAAATAAGAAATAGAAGAATACACATATTACAACTGATTCGAAAAATTCTCGCAATAAAAAAGCAAATTCTTATCTTTTCTTTCATACTTCTTGCACCCACTATTCGCATGTACTTGTAGAACACGATGTTCATTTTCAATTCGTCTTCGATTTTGAGGATATTTTTACCATAGTAAACAAATACGACGAATTTAAACAAGTAAGCAGTTTGCTGACACAAATAATACAAAATATCAATTAAGTCTGAAAGATTTTGTACACCCAAATATATCTCGATCACCATAGTTATAGAGACAATCGAACAAATGATGAATACAATGATTAATCGGAAAATGCGAAACCATTGGTTCCGATCACCAGGCCGAACCGGATACAAGCCAACTAGTTCAAAAATCACTCGTTCGACATTAATTAAAACGCTCAAATCGTTAATCTACAATAAGAATTAATTAAATTTTATAGTTATTGTAAATATTTTGATTGTTTTCAATCTTCATCATACAAAGTCTGAATTATGAGGTTCTTCAGTTAATTCTTTGAAAAGTTGAAATATTTTCATTTTGGTTGCTTTTAGTGACTTTACATCGGCTGTTATGAATTTCAAAGATGTTGGTTTATATAGTTTTGCAATCTATTGTTGCTTTTAATTGCAGCAATCAGTGTTTCACACTCTTATAGAATATTTAAAGCAATGTTTCTGCACGTATCAAGTAATAATTAAAAACACGTCTTGATGTACATCCTGCTAATTTAAAATTCATTTATAATAAGAGGAAATTACTAGTTTGGTAGAAAAACGAAAAATACTGAAACTTTAAAGCAGCTCTATAAGCCTTAATATAGATTCAACTCGAAAATGCGATTAGATCCGAAGATTATTATGATAATGAACTCTATAATTTAATATTTTTCTTTACTTTAGAAATAAGGGACCCATTAAAAAGAATTGCCATCCTGTATAAGACTAACGAAGCCTTGAGACATCTATAGAATTCAATTGCAACTTCAAGGCATCAATTTATGATCAGAAAATGAAAATTGTAAAGAGCTCAAAGTTCAAATGTACATAGTGCAATAGAGTAAATGAGAAATAAAAAAGTTACAACATATTCTAAAGAAATGAACCGACTAGATATTGTTTTGTTTGGTGCTACAGGATTTACAGGAAGAGTGACCATCCCAAGTCTGGCAAAACTAACCAAAGGAAACAACATTTCTTGGGGAATATCTGGAAGATCTGCTTCTAAACTAAAACAGGTTCTTTCTGAAGCTTCAAATGAAGTAGGTAATTGATAGCTTCAAAATTTTGTTGCATTGCAATACTGAACATAGTGGTTAATATTTTGCTAGGTGAAGATTTATCCTCGATTCCAATTATAGTAGCAGATGTAGAAGATGAAAAGTCCATGGAATCAATGGCTTCACAAGCCAAAGTTGTGCTTAATATGGCTGGTCCCTTTAGGTTCTATGGGGAACCTGTTGTAAGGGCCTGCCTAAAAACAAGAACCCATCAAATAGATATAAGTGGTGAACCACAGCACATGGAAGAAATTGAACTGAAATACAATGAGGAAGCTAAGAAACAGAATGTGTATATTATAAGTTCATGTGGTATTGACAGCATTCCTGCAGACTTGGGAGCACAATATCTGATTGAAAGCGTTGATGGAACACTGAATTCTATTGATGGATTCATACATATGAAATCCAAGTATCCAAAAAAGGGCAGCAGTTTTAATTATGCCACTTGGGTGGCAGCTATTAATGGAATTCATAAGTACAAGGAACTTGTAGATATTAGAAAAGCATTGGCATCCAAGCAAGAACCAATGCCAAAAGCCCAATCAAAGCTTAAGACAAAGTATGACCAATAACTAAATCTGTTTGAAATTTATTAGTTGATTTGTATATTACAATTTTAGGAAAGTAACAAATAATCCAATAACTGGCCAATGGGCTGTTACTTTCCCTGGCGCGGACACATCCGTTATGCAAAGATCCCAACGATATTTCTATAAAGAGCACAAAAGAAAACCCATACAAATTGCAATGTACATGTCTTTAAATTCCATAACATCTGTGATAGCTTCATTTTTTTCCTATAGTGCATTAGGTCTTTTATCTTCCAGCAAATATGGGAGAGAACTGCTGTTGAAAGTATGAAACAGAACAAGTTGATACAAGTAGTTATAAAATTTAATTTCAGCATCCAAAGCTCTTTACATTTGGAACAGTCAGTCATGAACACCCTATCAAAGAGGAATGTGAATCAACCGAGTATACAATGTATTTAAGAGGACGTGGCTGGCCCCGAAAAGAATACAACTTTGATACGAACAAAGTTCAAGATGTGATTTTAGGAAAAATCACTGGAATTGATCCGGCTTATGGAGGAACTGGAATTGTAGCTGTTACAGCTGCCATAACTCTTTTAGAAGAAATAAACAAATTTCCAAAGAAGTAAAATTTTAGGAATTTTAGATAAAAGAAGCAAAAATCATTCATCTTATTTTTGTTGCAGGGGTGGCGTTTATACACCAGCGGCTGCTTTTGCTGAAACCAGTCTTATTGCACGTTTGAATAGTAATGGACTTAAATTTGAAATTGTTTGTAAAATGTAAATATTTAGTTTTATAATATTTTATTGGTGTTTTTTATTTACTCAATTATAATAAATCAGTAAAAAATTAATTAGTATAAACTACTTTTACACAGCAAACTGCAATATGCATCATTCATTGAATATTATGTAAAATCAAAAATGCAATATTTAATTTAGGGATTTGTAAAAACCCTCAACATAAGTCAGTTTGTTAATAAAATTGTGTCGGTTTTTGTGATAACAATCAAGAACAGTTTTACAGGCCTCAGAGATGCCATCAAAATCGGGACTACCATCAAAATATTTTTGATATTCTGGTTTTAAATTCTCTAGAGTTAACAAACCCAGCGTATATTCCATTGGAGATGAATCTTTCCAATCGCTATACCCTTTTCTTAATTGCTTATAGGCAGCAATGTCAATAGTTTTATCTACAGGTCCTACAATAAAATTATTACAATACATGGAACAATTAATAATTTAAAAATTAATTACCTTTATTGTCCATTATAAATAAATAACTGCAATTAATATTAACGGTTTTTTTCGATTTTAAAATATTCTTAAGGTTAGAATTTCTTGTAAGTTATACAACTTAAAATACAAAATATTCTAAACACAACAGCTGAGTTGAAAATAAACCATTTAAACGAAAAATAAAATTGATAAAATACTAAAACTAGAAGAAAAAATATGCCTGCCATTTACTGTATTGTTTGCGGAGGTACAGCGGATATTGTTAATAATATTTTCTTGCATAAAATTCCAAAAGATGCAAATCGGTATGAGAAACTTTAAAAACTAAATTCAAGAAAGTTAATTTTTGATTTCAGAGTCAATGAATGGGCAAAAATATTATTTGATAAGGAAATAGAAATGCAGAATTTTATAGGAAAGAAGATCTGCAGTCGACACTTTCCCAGCACTGGATTTATTGGCTTGCGATTGAGTAAATATGCATTTCCTTTACCCTATCAGCATTACTATTTGAATGAAAACAGTACAAATAATGTGCAGCATATACTGGAAAAAGAACATGATTATTTTATACCTCAGAGGACAATAATTAAAGATTCAATAGTAATTATTTCAAATTTAAATAATTTGTAATTTATTTTTAAGTTATGCTTTTAGACTGTCTTAGAGGATTTACCTATTTCCAATTACCAACCATTATTAAATGAAAAGCAAAGAGCTTTTTTGTATAATAAACTAGAAAAATTGAAAGAATTGCATAATAAATCATCACCAAAAGATATTTTGGAATATGTTATCATTGATTTTACAATGGAAGGATTAAATAATTCAACAATAGAAATAATCTCAGGTTCAGATTGACTGAAAGCATTTTGAAATGTCTTATTTTATAATTTATTGAATTTGTAGGTATCAATAAGCAAATGCTTAAATCACTAATAAAATCTTCAAAGCAAGCCCCTGAAGGACATACATGGTCTGCCAATGAACTATCCAATGCTTTATTAGTATACCAAAAGACACCAGAATATTATGCTTTACTGAGAAATATTCATATTTTGCCACCATTGAAAATGCTACACGACATTCGCTACAAATTCCATTTTAAAGCCGGTATAAATGAGCGGCTAATTAATCATTTATCCAAATGCATACTCTTCAATAAAACCCGTCATTGTGTCCTAATGTTTGATTACATGAAAATTACACAAAATGTTCGGTATGATAAAGCCACAGACGAAGTGTTTGGACTAGAAAACTTATGCGGACAATCGGGTCAATCAACCGGAAAAATTGCCAACAGAGCCCTTGTTTTCATCATTCGCGGTTTAAATAAACCGTGGCAACAACCGATAGCTTACTATTTCATATGGAACAAACTGGATGCCTTTTGGCTTTCAAGTATTATCAAAAATGTTCTAACAGCTTTGCAAAAATATAGATTTAGAGTTTTGGCTACAGTTAGCAATGCAAGTAAAGAGAATCGAACGGCAGTAAAAGTTTTGGGAGCCACGAAAGAAAAACCGTTTTATACGGTGAATAAAAAGCAGATTGTTCACGTTTATGATTTCAAAGATCTTATGAATTGTACCCGCAATTTGTGGACCAAATACGATATAAAATATGAAATAGAACACGAAGGCAAGATGAGCAAAGGCATTGCTAAATGGTCCTATGTGGAAAACACTGTTAAGAAATGCAATGATGGTGTACCGAGTATGTTTAAAGTTTTCCAGGCACTTGACTCGGCAACTTTAAAAGATGGCGATTTGGATGAAATTTTTAGCCAAAAAATGGCAGCCTACGTTAGTCGCGAAAAAAACCTCGGTAAAACAAATATTTAAATGTCCTTATTACCATAATAATCTAAAAAAATATTTTGTGTTTTAGTTGATACAGATGTTTCCTCAATGGATACTGCACTTTTTGTATTAAACTTAGGAATGTTTTGCGACTCGGTCATAAGAAAAAATCCAGACAGCGAATACCGTTGCCGGCCTAAACTTAATAAGAACCAAATTATTATTTTCAGGCAACAAAAATTGTGGCGACGACAAATCGATATGGTCAACAGTTTGGTGTACCTAAAAAAGACAGGCAGCCCTTGTAAAAAGATTCCAGCGACTCACAACTGTTGGCTGCAATCATTAAGAGCGTTAGTAATTTTAGTCGATAATGCAGCTACTCGTAATTATCACTTTCCTGTCTTCAGTTTTACTTTGAAGTCTTTGCACGACTTACTCGATGCCGTAAAATTCACGGCAAATGTAAACGAACCCACAGCTTATCAATTTGTAAACGCTCTTAAAACTCAAATTTTATCCAATTTCTACTATAGACCATCCACGAACGATCCTTATAATCCGGTGAAGAAAATTTTATCCAATTGCAGATCGTTTGTTAAACAATTCGTTAGCGTTGCACCTAAAAAGACAAATATTAGACATAAAATTGACTATTCCAAATGTAAATCAATAAGATATATTAGCGGATATATTGTTTATCGGGTTTTACAAACAAACAGTTGCCCGATTTGCTATGATGAGTTAGTCTGGAATTGTAAATTTCCTAGGAATTGCTTTGCAAGTTGTAAAGATTATAAGACAATTGCTTATTTGTTTAATGCGAGTTTATCAGTTAGAAGTTGCGTTAAGAAAGTTAGTATTTTATTGAAAAGCAGACTTAGGGGCAGTTTTAAAGCTGGAGGCATTTCTAGTTACTTTTTCAATTATTTGTCGGATAATTTAAATTTACGGTTTAGATGCAGTAAGCACAATTTTCTCGTCAGAAATGAAGTCATTCGATGTGTTTTGGATTTGGTTTTGCCACATTTGTTTAGAGAGTTTTCCAATAGTTTAAAGAGAAACAAACAATTCCCTAAAACATTGAAAGTAAAGCGTTTAAGAAGCTTTTGATGAATTATATGTTATGTGAATATTTCCAGCCATAACAATGAACAAAATAAAAATATTTTGTAATGTTTTTGGTTTGTTCAGAAGAGATGTGAAATAAATATTTTATTTTTTTAATAAAATCGTTATCATTTATTTCATTGCAGTGTTTGAACTGAATACTGGCACTTATGCATAAAATGAGTTTTTATCTTTTGAATTAAGTCATCGTTTTGAACTCGAGACCTGTTTTTTAGCAGTCCAACAGAATAATAATCTGGGAAGGAACAGTCGAAAATTTAACAGAAACGTCAATGTTAGTATAAAACGCATGTAATCAGATTTAAATCGTCCTTGAATTTAATCAAAACGCTTTAATTTACAACAGGCGCAACTTAAATAATTACGTCAGAAAACATTTAACCAAAACCAGTTTATCAACTTGGTGAATACAGGCCAAACATGCAAGCCACAAAGTGTTTCATTAAATTATCTCAACTACCAAACTTAAGAAATAGTTTGAAATTATGTGTAAGTTTAAGCAAATGTTTTTTTAGCAAAAGTTAGATAGAATAATTGAAAGAACCACTTCTAGAAATATTCAACGGAAGCGAATTTCCCAGGTGCGAGAACCACATGGACGGAGACATTGGAGTTCATTGCTCCAAACAAGTATGGCCCCATTGCGGCCTACCGAGTGATGGACAGTAAAGGGAACATCATAGACAAAACTCAGGAACCTTCCTTGTCTAATGAAACGTTGGAGAAGATGTACAAAGATATGACGTTATTGAATTGCATGGATAAGATATTATATGAGTCCCAAAGACAGGGCAGGATATCTTTTTATATGACAAATTACGGCGAAGAATCCAGTCACATTGGCAGTGCTGCTGCTTTAATGCCAGAAGATCTAGTTTACGGCCAATACAGAGAGGCTGGAGTTTTGGTATGGCGTGGCTTCAGCTTGAAGCAATTTATGAGCCAATGTTATGGCAATATTGATGACGTAGGAAAAGGACGACAAATGCCTGTACATTACGGATGTAAAGATTTGAATTTTGTAACTATTTCGAGTCCTTTAAGTACACAAATGCCTCAAGCCGTTGGAGCTGCTTACGCTTTGAAAGGCAAAAACAAAGTGGTGATTTGCTATTTCGGTGAAGGAGCTGCTTCTGAAGGCGATGCACATGCAGCGTTCAATTTTGCAGCGACCATGGAATGTCCGGTGATTATGTTTTGCCGGAACAATGGATTTGCAATATCTACGCCTACAAGAGATCAGTACAGAGGAGACGGAATTGCGTCGAGAGGAACCGGATATGGAATGCATGTATTGCGTGTTGATGGAAGTGATGTTTTGGCTGTTTACAGAGCTACCAAAATGGCGCGCGAATTTGCCATAAAAAATAATAAACCAGTGCTTTTAGAGGTTTTATCTTATAGGTATAGACATTTTTCAAATCAATCCTATAATTGGAAATCACATTTTATTTATACATAAATTATGCGCAGAGTTGGACACCATTCTACTTCAGATGATAGTTCTGCGTATAGATCGATGAAGGATGTGGAACATTGGAACACCAATGAATCGCCTTTGAAGAAACTCAGGCAGTATTTGGAAAACAAAGGAGTATGGAATGAACAGAAGGAAAAAGAGTGGCTTCAAAAGGCTAGTCGTGATATCATGGAAGCTTTTCAAGCGGCCGAAAAACGCCCCAAGCCTGATTGGTCAGAGATGTTCAAAGATGTTTACAAAACGATGCCTAAACATTTAATGTATTCAAGTCTTTCATTATTTTTCACCTATATTATTAATTAGTACTTTTTGTAGATCGCAAATGAACGAAATGAAGAAGCACGTGAATGCAAACAAAAGTCATTACCCTCTGAAGAGCTATGGATTGCAATGAATTGAATATTATATTCTTTCAGATTTTATACTGAAAATAATAAATATTTCTTTATTTAATAAAGTGTATGTACTGTTATTGTCTTAAATATCATTTATTAATTTTCAATCCATTAATGATTATGAGCTACTCATTGAGAGCTATCTTTTGCACCCTAATCTCTGCTTAAGATGTTTTGTTTAATTAATTTTTAAATTGTCTTCACTCTTTTGAACTTTATAAACTATTGAATAAAAAAGCGCTTGTTTTATTAGTAATGAATTAGTTTAGGAATTATTTTTATTTGACATAAAAAATATTAAATTAATCTGAAAAAATCCCTTTATGCGCGTGCGTTTCTTGATTTGTAAACAAATTTTCGTTAACCTTAAACTGGAATCATCTACTATCTATGAATAAAATTGAGTAAAAACTAGTAAAGTACAGCTTCTTTCGCCTTTTTGCTGAAGGAAAATGTTGGCTTTACCTTACAATCGCAATGGCTCAAAACGAGATTGCTGCTTTTTATGTTCAAACCATAATGAAAGACAATTAATTCAAGTGTCTGGAAGTTCCTTCGAAGAAACATTCAAGCAATATCTTGTGAACATACTAGAAATTTCAGTAAGTATTTAATAATTCTTGTTGTTCTAAAAGGCTATATTTGTGTAATTACAGGAAAAGAACATCAAAAACATTAAAGCCAAGATTTGTTGTAAATGTATGAATTTAGCAGGAGACAAAGATTTCCTTGAGAAAGGACTACCCTATGATGACAATTACAAGGATGATGATGATGATGATATGATTGGTAAAGAAACAATTGTGTTTATGGATGTAAATCCATTTGATTGCAAATTCTGTGAATGCAAAATACATTCAAAAATTGATCATTTGAAGCATGTGTTCAACATCCACAATATGGTAAAATGTATTGCTTGCAGCAATACATATTTCAATATTATCAACAAAGGTGATTTGCAATTAGAAAACTTTATTTGTTTTGTGTGTCACCTGAGAAATAGTCTCACTTTTAACAATACAATTTGTACTTTATCTAAGAAAACAGTCAAAGAATTTTTGGCTCAAACTAATAACACTGATGCTGGTGATATAACTTGTTCATACTGTAGTTGCATTTTAAAGAATCAAAAGCAGTTTGTAAGACATTTAAGATTAACCCATAATTACCAGGGAGACAAATGTGTTCATTGTATGCAAACAGTATCTGAAGAAAGAAAAGACTGGTCCCTCACTTGCACAAAGTGCACATATTTAGGACCCTGGCAGATTAATTATATGAAAATTAAATGCAGTTTTTGTAGCCATTGTTGCAATTGTGTTATTGAAATGCAAAATCATGTGCAGGAAGAACATGCAAAAGGTACTTGTATGAAATGCTATGTTAAACTTGATGATAAATATGCTAAAAAAGTGTTGTGTTATAAATGCCAAAAATTTCCGGTATTTATGGTGATTCCTGATTTTACTCCAAAGCGAAAGCTTTATAAGCCTTTTCAATTTACCAGAAACTATAAACAATGTTTTATTTGCAAGAATGAATATTTTTTGTTAAAATCCTACACTTGTCCTAGTTGTACAAACTCCCTTAGGACCATTTATGATAAGAACTTTCAAGATTAATTGTAATTATTAAGCTAAAGACTGTAATTTTTTATTTGGAGTATTTTTAATTTATAGTAATTTGTAAACTACTAAAATAAAACTTCGATTTTCTTGGTTCACTAAAACAGCGTTTCATTTTTTCATTTGCTAATAAATAAGTAATAATAAATTTCAGAAAAACAATTGCGGAAACCCTAGTTTTTTAGTCATTAAAATGTAAATTATGATTATAATCATATTATGATTGATTATAATACAATATTTACAATTTGCAGTTACACTGACATTTTACTGCATTTTATTTTACCCATAAAAAGCAAATAAAGAATGAATTCCACCTTACAGAGACATTGCGCAAAATTTATTTATATAGTGCCCGAAGGATTGAGGGAGTTAATGTCGGATATTTCCCGAGAAGTTATTCGCTCTCAACCAGAACAAATTTATGTTTTTATAGCTGATTACTTGGACGCTTTGCTAATAACACGAGAAAATGCCCGAGGTAATAATTGGTTCTCTTTTTCTTTATGAAAAAAATTCTAAGACAATTACTGTTGTTGCTAGTGGCGGCAAGATTAGTGGAAACCATCTGCGAAATAGCAGAAAGTAGTGTGGAAATCTTGGTCAAAGTGGGTTTAACAAGGGCAGAAGCCGATGACGTCTGTAATATTATTCAAGCGGCTTTTAGGGCGCATTTGGAGCGCAAGAAACTCGTTCGGAAAACCACAGAAGTTGAACCCGAAGAAGGTTCGAACCATCATTAAAAATGGAATAAAAACTGAAAGTAATTATTTTTGCAGAAATAGTTGATGAAAAAGAGGAAATCACGAACGAAATTTTAAAAGAAATTAGCGTACCTAGAGACCACGTCAATGAAATCGTCAAGATAATCCAACACGCTTGGAAGAAGTTTAAAGAGCGTAAAGAACGCGAAAAAAAACTTTTATTCGGAATGGTTGACTGGAGGATTGCCGCAAGAAGTGCAATCACTTTGTACCGGAAAACAGGTGTTACCCGATACGAGGCCAACAGGGCTGCTACGTTGATTAAAGCTGCTTATAAGGGTTACTATACAAGAAGGATAATGAAGCGGCTGCTACAGAAAGGCCTCGAAACTGAACTGTTTGATTTTCAGCGGGAAATTCCAGCTGTAGAGTAAAATTGCTGCTTTCTTTGTGAAAGGCAAATTAAATTAATCACTGCTTGTGTTTAGGGAAGAAACCTACGAATCTATGGAAGGATTAGATGATGTCTTTATTGAAGGAATGCCGGATAATGCCTCCGTTCTCACAGCAGAGAGTAAGGAAAAAAATATCCCGCCCGAATTACCCACTGGAGAGGACATTTACCCAGAAGATGTAGGATATGAAGAGGAGCCATTATCAATGTTAGATCAAGAACCTATCCAGCATTCAACAATACTGGATGAATATCCATCCAACTTTGAGGAAGAGTTTTCCACACAACCCGTAACCACGGAAGAAAATGATTCGATTCCATCAAATCAATTTGACGAGCTTGAGAAACAAAATATTGTAGCCCTTCCAGAAGACGAAGAAGAAGAAGAAGAAGAATTGGGAGCCAATCCAGGTTGATAATTTTTTTTAATATGATTTTATATTAAACATGTTTACTTTTGCAGAAGATGCCCCAAACGAATAAAAAAATAATAATAATGTAAAACAGTCAATACCTTGTTACTGTAATACTAATGAGAAATGTTTCCTTACTCTAATAAACCTTTGATGAAAAGATTTCCAGAACTTTTAACAAGTTCTAAAAAAAGTTCTTTGTTACTTTCTACGGGTTTACCTTCTTCTTTAAGTTTTTTAAGGGCCTTTTCAATAAGTTCGTCTCCCTCCTTAAAAAAATAAATATATAAATTAAAAATTTAGATATTTAGTTACACAATAATCGGATATACCTCAATTATCTTTTGTTGATCAGATGGATGAAGATGTTTTATGTATTTAACACCTTTGGAAGCTTCCAACTGTTCCTGATATTCGGTAGCAGCCTAAAAATCGAACGTTATTAAGAAGAAAAATCATCTAAACTTTTCACCATTAAAACATCATCAGGAAAACCAGCGGCTTTAGCGCAATGGATTCCATAGCTTTTATCGCAGGATCCGTCTTTAACTTGGAAAAGAGGAACAATTCTATCATTATCAATGATGGCTGTTACATGCAAATTGGAAACTATTGGGATTTCATCTTGTAATCTAGTAAGTTCATGGTAATGAGTGGCAAAAAGTGAAAACGGTTGAACTTTTCCAGCCAAATACTTCGCAATAGCCCATGCTATTCCGCAACCATCAAAAGTTGAAGTTCCTCTACCTAATTCATCAATAACCACTAATGAATTAGGAGTAACACTCTGAAAACAATAAATAAATGATATTAATATAACAAATAAAAAGGATTAGAAAAAATTATAATACCCTAATAATTCCATTAGTATCCACCATTTCCATCATAAAAGTGGACATTCCTTTAAGATCCGAATCGTCAGCCCCCACTCGCGTCAAAATGCTATCAACCAAAGATATTTCGGCCTCTTCGCATGGAACAAAACTACCAATTTGTGCCATCAGCGTACAAATTGCTACCGATCTCATAAACGTACTTTTTCCACCCATATTCGGCCCCGTTATTATTTTAAAACTACTTTTGTCTTTAACAAAGTCAACATCATTGGGTATGCAATTTTGCTTGAGCCTTTCCAGACAAGGGTGACGTACTTGTTTGAGCCTTATAATACCGCTTCCTTCGGGCAGCAATTGGGGTCTTACATAGGGCAACGGTGCGTTCACAGCAGTTATGGCAAAACTGATCAAAACATCAGCAACCGCCACGGTATAATTCAAATTTTTAACAGTGGGCGCGTAACCAGCAGCAACATTAATTATTTTCCTAACAATAGTTTCCTGCAGTTTTTCATAGTTTTCTTTGATTTCCCTGTAGTCCGCATTAAACTCTTGTAGTTTTTCATCATTAAAGCGTACTCCGCCTTTCACGGCATCGATAATTTTGAACTTTTTGTTAGCGCGCAAAGTGGGCTCCTCCTTTAATGTCACCCGATAGTAATAACCATGCTGATCATTGCATTCAAGTTTCATTGTTTTGCCGGCATCGAATCCCAAATCTTTACAGCAGCGCATAAAAAGCTTTTGAATGCATTCTTCAAGCTTCAACTTTGATTTGTATAATTCCTCCAGAGCTTCGTCTTGGCTAGGTTTCACAAAAAATTCTCCTCTATCAACCAAATCCAGGCTGATCGTTGTTTCAATCATTGCTTCAAATCTAGCCATTTCATTCAAGCATTCCACTATAGGATTCACTATCAGACTTTTCACTGATTCACATTCGTTGCTCTTTTCGATATCAACAATCATATGCACATTTTCCAAAGCCTGATATATTCTATAACAATCCTTTAAGCCTGCCCTTTGGCTGGACAATTTTTTAGCCAAAATCAGTAAATCGGGCATTCGCAGTCTCAACATCAGTTTGTTTCTCAACTCCGAATTCCCAATCAATGTTTGCACAGCATTCAAACGCTCATTGATCAAATTGGCGTCACGCAATGGCTGTTTAATCCATTTGTCCAATAACCGTTTGCCTTGCGGTGTACAACAATTGTTCAAAACACCGAAAACTGTTTCGTTTTTATCGCCTCCCTTTTCCATCGGTTTGCTTATTAGATTTAATGAATACAAAGCGGCGTTGTCCAATCTCACGTATTGTTTGAAATTGATAACGGACAGTTTGAATTGATTATGCTTCTCTTCTTCATTAACCAAATTTAAAAAATTTATTACTGCTTGTAAGGCGCACATAGAACTAGTCAAAGCTCGTTCCGGCAACATTACCGAACTTCTTTGCTGGTTTTCAGCAAAGTAGAGCAATTTGTTCAGATCTTGGTCAATGTTTGTTTGATCGAATTGGTCCTTTTTCGCTTGAACTATAATAACATCGTTGCGTTCGAGGATTTTACGAAGTTCGCACAGGTCGGGCGTATTTCCCGTAGGAATTACGCACTCTTTCGGATTAATTTTTGCAATCAATGCTTCCAGTTCCGTGAAAAACTCATTATCATTGAATTCCGCAACGGTTATCTCACTCTCGATGCTGCTTACGCAACATATGCCCAAATTCTATAATGGAAAATATTAAGAATTTGATTAATTGCGTGGAAATATAAAATAATTATTGATATAAGCTTACGTAAGATTTCAAATTGACGCCCATAACATTCGAACTGATCACAATATCTTCAGCTGCTTCCAGCAATAAGTCTTCGAAATCTTTTAAATTGCCTGGGGATGCTTTATGAGTTAGACTCCAGCCTTTCGGAGCTTTCTCATACATTTCCACGCGGTACTGCATAATCAACAGCAGTTCTCTAATGAACAATTCAAAATTATTCTGACTCAAGCAAACATAGGAAAGTAATTTATTATTATGGCCCATCTCTTTAATAACATTTGTGCTGAACACTTGATTTGCGGCCAAAGTGGCGTCCTCTTCATGGACCGAGTAAAAATCGGAATGTTGGAAAAATCGAACCGTTGAAGGGCTTTTCTGTAATTGCACAAAAGAAAAAAAAAAACCAATATACAAATATACTTTTAATTAGAACAAAGAGGATTAATTCTTATTATTCATAAATAAAAGATGAATTACGGTCAAGTGTAAACTTAGACCTTGCAACATTTAGATAAATGATGAACTCGAAGATGACCCGTCGCGGAATGTAAAAACTTCGTTTCGTTTCGCAGAATTATTATTTATATTGCACAAAATATGAACCAAGAGCAAAGCAGTTAATGGGAATTTCGATAAGCAACACAAGCCAGCCAAGAATAAACCCGCTTGTTTTCAAGAGGGAGCAATTTGAGGTCGCTCATTGGGTCGCCATTGATAAAGCGCATTTATAAAACACAAAACTTGGAAATCGTTTGTATTATCCATCGTGCGATTTGCAAACATGAGAGCACTATTAGTTCTCCTCAGTGCAACCATAGTAATAGTTAGTGTTAGTGCTGGCGGTTTCTTCAAGCAAGAATATCAATTCCAACAGTCTTCAGCAACATTCAAAAACAATCAACTGCAAACCAAAAATGACGACGAAGGGTATTACGGCAAACAAGGGGAATTGGATGGAAGAACTCCTTCTGTAGAGCAACACAATAGCCACAGTGAATTTGTGCATCCATCAGTTGATGGAGTTGGTCATTCCTTGACCACTTACAATGACCGGGATTTAACTGCTCAAGCAGAATCAGCTTTCAAGCGCCACAATTTGAATCCTGGAACAGCTGGTCAATATTCTTTCAGTAGCAACAGTCAAGCTTTATACAGTTTGCCAAGTGTTGTTAGTTTGCAGACTTCGTTGTCGCAACAGTTGCAAGAAGCTATTGAATGTATTCGAAGAGAACAGTCTGCTTACAGCGCGCAATTGAGTTCATCAGATGTGAAGTATTTGGAGAACCAACTGAGAGCTAATTTAACTAGAGAATTGCAAAACACTTTGGACAGGTACAATACCGGAAGTTCAAGTGGCTGGAGCAGTCAGTCGATTAGAAACTACGACAGCAGAGATGTTAACGATTTGACCAGAAGAATTGAAGCGAATCTTTTAAAGGAGTTGAATGAAGGTAGCAAATATTCGAATCAGTATTCCAGCAGTTTCCAGTCAAGTTCTCATTATGGAAGCAGTGGTAGCAGACATTCTGGTGGTAGCCAAAGAACTACTGCAGAAGTTGACGATTTGAATAGACGATTAACTTATCAACCCAGCTATCAGGCTTATGATGATGTTCAAAGACCTGAAAAGATCAGCTACGGAACTACTTCAAGTAGTTCCCAGAAGCAGCAGCAGCAGAATCAATTTCGAAATATTTATCACTCCTCCAATTACGACCGGGACTTTCCGGTAGCATTGTCTGCAAATACCGATCGCATAACAATCAATCCATCTACTTCCATAACGAATGTTATTCAAAATGTGCAGAATCAACTGTCAGAACAAGTAACGCAAGCTGTGCGAAATTTTGAAACAAAATATACAAGTACACAGTACACGTTGACCAACTCCAGACCGGATTATCAGACTGCTTTGGATGACCTTAAGAGGGACCTTAGATACAATCTGACACGTAAAATTCAAGACGAATTAGATCGCCATTACGGCCAACAAGAGCAACGCAATGGTTATTCCTTTTCGTATAATTCAAGAAACAATGCTAATTATAGGTTGGCTGATTTAGAAGATTTGAAACGACAAGCGGAGAACAATCTGATTGAATACTTGGAAACCTCTTTTAGAAGCCAAGAAACCAGATATCAGAAGTACCAATCGCAATATTTAAGCACAAAAAGAGACTATAGTCAACATGGACCAAGTCATACCTATTCTTTGACCTCCGATATTGCCCAAAATCCATCTTACGTTCGTTATGAACCGGGAGCTTATGTCTCTCCGAGCAGAACATCTTCCTATCAAAGCCAATCATCTTATAGCGCTTCCAGCAGTAGTAGTCATCAACCGTCCAATGTACAGTTGCAGCAAATTCAAACTCAACTCAGGGAAGATTTGAATCGTCAATTGCAATCCGCCGTAAGAGAACAATCATATAGTTCTTCCTACAGTACTTCCCGCAGCAATGTGGAGCAAATTTTGACTGACGAACTGAAGAGTAATATAACTAGAAGATTAGAGGATACACTGAGAGAACATTTCGGTAATCAAGCTATAAAAGGTGGTCAATCATATACAGTCTCAGCTAGTGGAGTATACAATCCCAATGCCAATTACAGAACTGATGAGTTATCAATGTTGCAACGAAATTTACAGGAAGAATTGGTGAGAAATTTGAAAACGCAATTACAAACTCAAAGTGGTGGCAACAGTTACAGTAGCCACAGTCAATACAGCGCTAGTTCCAGTTTCTCGCCCACTTATCATCACGGTTCAATTCAAAACTCGGGCATTAAGAGTGGGTCTCTAAGAAAGTACGGAAACTTCGAGCAAGACGAAGACTGTATGCAAGGGGATCAAGTTAGATCAGACTACACTTACAGTAATCCTTACCATCATACTCATTTTTCAAATCATTTACGACGCAACTATCAAGGCGGTAGTACTTTAAGCGAAAGCGATACCGAAGAAGTTTATCAAAGACCAGTAATTGAGGATTCCGAACAAAAAACAGAAGATTTTGATAAAATCACTGAAAGATACTTCAGAAGTACAAAACCAAGGGAAGATTTTGAAGACGGGACTGAAAGGTACTTCAGAAGGACAAAACCAACCACTTCCAAATGGGGTCAACAAGTGGACAAGCAAGTTGAAGAGTCAGATGACATGCAGAGGCCACAAGAAAACCGTTTTGAAAGTTCTGCAAATATAAGAAACCAACAAATGGCACAAGTCACCGAGCAAATTAATACAGATGACCAAAATCCCATTTATGGCGATTTCAAACTTAATACTGAAAGCCAAACCGTTTCAAATAGAAAAGTCTTCGGAAAAGTGAACCAACTGTTGCCACAAAGTGAAGATTATGATGATTTGGTAGCAATCAAACCTTTAACCAGTACTACAAGGCCACAAATCCAAAGGGGCTCCACTACTAATGAACCTTTGTCTTCAAGCACCAGAAGAGTTGGACAAGCAGTTTTAACCGATGAAGAATACGCCGAATTATTTAAACAAACTCCAAGTTCTTTCGATTTATCAAAAATGGAAGGATTTGAAGAAATACGACCTACTTTAAAACCGATATCTTTATCAAATATTAACAACAGAAGAGTTGAAACTGTAACGCCAAGAATTTTTCATTCTCAAACTGATTATTATCAATACCAGGAACCGCAAAATATGTATGACTACAACAATAATTACAATCAGAGAACTGTCCCAGTATACAATGCAGAACCATCATACCATGGAAGAACATATGAGGAAAACTTAGATCAGACAAACTACAAAAATGTGGCAAATGAGAATTTCATGGAAACTGAGGATGTACAGACAACTACAGAGCCAGGGTTTTGGACACGAGTTGGTGGAAAGATAAAGGGAGGCTATGAGAAAGTTAAAGACAAAGCTAAAAGTTTGGGAGAAAGCATTGGAATAGCCTAAATATAACAGTTAAATAAGATCTATTTTAAAATTATGTCCCTTATTTATATTTACCTTTGGCAAAATTTCATAGAAGTTAATAAACTCCAATTGTTGTTGTTTATCTAAAACATATAATTATGTTAATAAGATTCTCTTGTTTCAAAGTATAGAATCAAAGAACCTACCAAGATTCATAGCTTTAAGGGGTTGTACGTTTGTCATGTTGCCAAAACACTTTCTTTGTTAAAAACAATTAAAAAGAACACTAAAATATACTAAAATGCACCTAAAATGATTTTATTCTCATAAAAAATAAAAAGATTTTGCAAAAAAGAACCGGTGATAATTTTAAGGTTACAAAAGATGTTTTTTTTTTCACAATGATAGCACCACCTAGATTGCTTTTATTAAACTAATCAGATGTATTTTCCATATTTACTAATAGGTGACGCTTTTAAGCAATTTTTAAAAATTTCCAAAAGAAATTTAAAATTACCGTTTGATTTCTGATGATAGAAGAAGATAATTCCATTCGTCAGTGAGGAAAAATATCAGAATTAGATGTAATTGACCATTGACCATCTGAGTCTCCACGTCTGTTGAAGAAGTCCTCTTGATTGTTGAAGCCAATGATAAAAAAGATAAGCTAAGGGTTAATTATATTAAAAAGAATGATTAAGAAGTAATGGACCCACCACTAACCCCCATTAAATATTTATTAATAACTTATACAGAACAATTATTAATAATTATTCGATGGACACATTACTTATTACTTCTTAATCAATTGATTATTTATTAACAAATAAAATACAATAGCACAAAATAGTAACAATTAGATGAAAAAGCAAACCAAATGAAGAATTTTAAGATGAGACCAACGTCGTGATTAAGAAAAGCTAAAA
>JASKGO010007821.1:0-54591 GCA_030556065.1 Holobus sp. GC000080 | reverse complement strand
GGTGGCCGTGGGGGGCAGGGGGTGACTGTTACGCCATAATGAAATATTCCAAAAGATGTGCCCCTAACAACAAAAATTGACGTGTCTCAGGGATTTTTCTTAAAATGAGTAGTTTTCATTTTATTCCGGGTGGATACTTTTCGCTGGGACACCCTGTATACATTTTTCTGCATTAGGCTTTTTTTAATTAATAAATATTTACAAAAGTTAATTATGTTGAGAAAAGGAGTCAAGGAAAATTTTTCTTAAGAAAAGAACTAACGTTAAGCAGCATAAAACAAAAAAAAATTAAGTGGATTTGTTACAAAAGAAATGATTAATGATGGCTTTTTTTTTATTTGCGCTTCTTTCTTTGTCTGCTCTTTGTTGCTTTTTTCTGCAGTTCGAACAGCACATGATACTCCCAAGAATTAGGAGGACCAAAAGTTTACAGGTAAATGTAATTAATAAAATTTTATAACAAAACAGGGTGTTTTTTCAAGTGGTTATTTATAAGGAAAACAATAAACAATTTTTCTTTTTGTTGTCACAACTATTTTCAAATCTCTATGGTTACTATTTGCACACTTTGGAAAATACCAGAAGTAGCTGCCAACGATAATATTTTAAATGGAATGCACCAGTTTCATTTCATTATTAAAAAGAGGATGATTTTGAAAAAAGTTTTTATTTTAATTAGTTTTATGCTTTTCTAGAATATTGCCCGTTTCCGGTTATTATAAAAAAAAAAAAAGAATTTTTGAGAAAAAAAAATCACATTTTCTCATTTTTAAAGATAGTTAAAAAATAATAATACGTGCTCGAGAAAATGCTAAAAAATAATATTTTAAATCAAAACGAGACCCATTTTTTAAAACGGAACTTTCCATTTTTTTTTGAAAATTATATAGATTGTTAAAAAAATTGTAAAAAGAACTCAAAAGGAAAGTTTTTATTAAAACATTCTGCGGAAAATAATTGTTGAGATAGATAAGAAATTAAATTAGCAAATAAATAAAAATAAAATGAATGGTTCCATATAAAAAATTAAAATTGTTTTGATTTATAAAATCCACTTTTATTTCAGAGACCCTGTAAAAAGGGTGTTTTATGTAAGCGGGAGGGCATCGATATATGGAGAACTATCAAATCAAACCAACTGTTTTCTTATTCTTTCCTATTGTAAGCAAATGTTTCATTCTAGGAAATTATTTTCAACTTCTTGTCGCGACTCACTTAATTTTTTATTTAATGGACCAACCCAATTTTTATTTTCTATTCCTTAAAGAATAAATAATTCCTATAAAGAAGATTTTGTAAAACAAAATAATATTTAATAATTTAATATTATTAATCGGCGAAAATAACCTTCATGGAAATGTTTATTATTTGATAATTCAAAAGTGAATACTTTTTGAGTTATTTAAAAAAAATTAAACCGCCGTTAGTTAGCATTGCTAAAAGTAATGTCACCGTAGCAACCTACTACCAAATATTTTGTTTCTTAAGTTCGTTAAGTTTCATAAAAAAAAGTTTGACTTTAAAATGTCACTATTTACGAATTTTTCTTAATCGCCCTGTGCCATTGGCACAATAAACAAACAAAAAAATGAAATGCCTGGCACATCTTAATAATAACTACTAAAAAAAAAAACTTAAAAAATTTGAGATATATGATTTTTTTCTCGAGACACCAACTTAGTCAAAAATAACCGGAAGTGGACGACATTTCAAAAAGCAAGGGCGATAGGAAAAACTTTCTACAAAATCATCTTAATTTTTACTAAGGAATAAAATTATGAAAATGAAATAGGGATGTCCCATTTAAAATAAATGTTGCTAGTATCAACTTCCGATATTACCGGAAGTTAGAAAACCTGTATATTTCGAGTGATAAAAAATAAGTGACATTCTTGGGTAAATATCTTAGCAAAAATTAGCAAAAGAACTATTAACAATAACATTATCTTCATAAATAAGGAAGCAATGTTTATCACGGCTATATTTTGGCTGAAAATAGCCGGAAGTGAAGGATAAATTATAAAAGTAACCCTGAGAGATTTAACTTTCTATAACATTAAATTTATTTCTTTAGAGTATTGAAAATATGGAATAAAAATAAAAATTGAGAAACTACATTTAAAATAAGAAACTTGGCATCTAGTTGGGGTATTTTATGGAGAAATGCACCATTGAAACTAAGGGTTCAAATAAGACAACCGAGATATGTAATGGTTTTAAATTTATTTAAATGTATTTTGCTCGTAAACTTTTTATTGACCAAATTCTTAAGACTGGTATGAATTTCAATTAAAATTAAAAAATTAATTTGATTAAAAAAATATATCTTTAAAATTGACAAATGGCAGGTATTATTTTATATATAAAAAAAAATCTTTAGAAAAAATAACTTACTGGTTGTTCAGTTGGACCGGCGGCTTCACCTCCCGCATTCGTATATTGCTGGGATCGGCTAAATCGGCAACCGTCAGCGTAACCTGTGGATTCCTAGTGCCGGGTTTCGGATATCGCAGCGATCTTATGTCCGGATAGAGTCGTCCCTCATTTCCATACCAGGGGAACTTGAGTTCCTCGACGAGCGTGTCGTTGAATGTGGCGTAGACCAACATGTGGCCATCGCGTGACACCCAAATTGCACTGTTCGTGCCCAGTATTTCCTCTGAGGCAGACCGTTCCATTAAAATCCGATACGTTAAGCAAACAGAATATTATTACCTTCGTAAAGCCAATCGGGAACTCCGTTGCTGACGACGCCTGGCACAGCGTTACGCGTGACACGGTAGCCGTTGTGCGAGACCGGCGACGGCCTGTAGTAAATGTCATAGTCCTGGACCATAACGAGACCATGGCCTCGGGGAGTCCACTCGGCATGTAGCAGGAACGGATGCGCTTCCTCCATTTCCGGTATCGGTCTTAAAGGATATTCGTTCCTGCGGCAATAACACCAGCGCTTAGATCTGTGTGCTAACCATCCGGATGGTTTATTGGATTACCTGGTAACGACGTCGTAAACTGTGTAGGTGGCCAGGAACGAGTGCCGAAAGAGTTTCTTCGAGTTTTGGGCCAACAGAATGTAACGCTGGTCTGGCGAAATGGAAAACCGACTTGGATTCAACCGTTGCTGCATTAATGACACACAAATAACATTCAATTATTTGCTTGACTTCGTCTCAAAATAAAAAAAATCTGTTAATTTACTTGATGTTATTAGTTTTATAAGTTAAATAAAGTTTATTTATTAAATTTATGGTTCTCGTATTTCCAACGCAAAAATCGATAGGAAATTGAGACTATTATTAACAAAAGTAAGCGAAAATAAATTAAGTTTGCGTTTACTAAGTTTTAAAGGTGGTTTTAACTTCCAATTAAAAGTTCTTTAGACTCTTATTTATAACTTTAGAGTAGTTCCAAGTTATGCTTGTATGCTCTAAAAAGTTCCACCCACTAAATTTTACAATTTACAATGTAATGTAAGTACTTGAAGGTGCGTCATGAAATACTTCCATTTTCAAATTAAAAAATACACTTATTTTCTTAAGAAGAGTCTTACTTTATTTAATGCTAATCATCTTTGGGGATATGGCATTTTTAGTAATCGACAATGGGAAATTATTGTTAAATTAACAGGGTGATCCATTTTTATAAAAAAAATATTTAGCTTTAGATTTTTAAGATTTTTTAAAACAACACCCATTTTATTATTTTATTATCAATCTTTCAATATGCTACAAAGAAAAATTATTTATATATATTTTTTTAATTATTTAAAAATTGAAATCGTACAACAATCATTAAAAAATGAGTAATAAATGATGAGACTTTAAAATAATGCAGGGCAAACAAATTTCATGAAATATAATGGAATTTTGAATAGAAGAAAAATTATATTATATACAAAGAGCGCTTAAAATTGAATTATATGAAAGTACCATAAAACTCATTTTTAATAATACGCCATTTATTTTAAATATTCTTTCCTCTTCTGCTATTAAAAAGAAACATTTTCCACTATAAAATTGATTAGGAAATCATCGCCAAGTATTTTGTCAAGATTTATAAATGACTTGATTATTAGTTCGATACACTTCGTTTAAATTAAATTATTATTTTAAGAAAAATAAAAATTTGTTTTTTGATAACAGTAGTAATTTATTTGAAAAATAAAAGCATTAATGTATTAAAAAAAATAATGCGAGTATAGGCCATTAATTAAAGTAAATGCAATATTATTATGCCTTGTTGTTGCCTTTTGTTGTTAATACTAGTTTCTAACAGTGGTTCTCAGTGTAACAAAGAACTTACTAGATAAGAACGTCAATTCAATTGAACTCTTCTCCTTAAATCGTTTAATACTACAACACTCGATGATTATTTCATATTAAGTTTTTATTATTAAAAGGCACCCTGCTAAAAGCGAATCCATAATTTCAATAATTTATAATAATGTGTGAACCACATTACATTTTCCTAAGCCACCCACATGAAAATGAAAGAATGTCATAGCAAATCCGATATAAATCAATTCACTTAAAAAAATAAAAATAATAACAAAATCAATAAAGATATAATTTTCAAATAACATGAATTGAGAAAAATATTAATATTAAGCAAAACATTGAAGGGTAACAGATTTCCTTTGATAAATGAAAAACTCCATTTGGTAGCAGCTGTCTCGTAACAGATGCGTGTTCTACCAATAGTCTTCGGTTGTGAAAATTAATAATTTCTTGTCCAGATATGAAAATATTTCCGAAAAAGTGCCAATCACTCCACAAAATGGTCTTTTCAAATATATTTGGAAATAAATTGGAAAAGTTATATCAATTTAGCTCTTTTAATAAATATAAATGAAAACAAATTTAAGAGAAAAATATACAGATTGTCTCATTGCGAGATGAATTGCATTGCTGTCTTTGTAAAAAATGGAAATAGAATAGATTTCCTGGTTCCTTAATTATCACGGGAAAACTGAAAATTGTCCTTTTTTTTGAATCTTGAATTTCCATAGAACTATTTTACAAGGAAAAAAAGTTATAATTGCTTCCAATAGACATTATTAAATAGAAAAATACAATTAAATCAATTTAATAAAGTTTCCATACCTTACAAAAGTTTAGAGAAAAAAAAGCAAATGATTTTTTTAAATGAAAACTAAAGTTGACCATGATTTTGTTAAATAGCTTATTTTTTCTGAATTCAACGATATAGCTTTCAATATTTTTATCTTTGGAAATTAGTTAAATCACCAATAAACCTTATTAATTAAAATAATCAGAGTGGTTGTGACATTTATAATCAGAACTTCTCAATGCAACTCAAAATGGGACACCCTGTATATTAATCATATTTTTATTAAAAATCAATTAACTGAATATAAAATTTAATGAATTAATTTGATCCAATATTGAAATTAAAATATTTTCATTCGGAAACAAATATCTAATTAATTTTGCAGAATGTACAAGTTAATTAATAAATTTTGCTTAATCACGTTGAAATATGTATGATTAATCTAACCGCAGTAATCAATATTACCGGTAGACCGAACATAATTAGAAGTATTTAATGGCGTAATAATTTTGTTTGCATGACTCTTAATTAATATGCAAATTATTTGATTCTTATCTTGTTTTAGGCACATAATGTATTCAGTGCGCAGTCGGTATGAATTAGTTTACAGCTAATTTTTCACTCATTCACTATAAAATTATCATAATTAAACAATTGAATTAATTTCATTAAAATAAAAATTAAATTTCAAAGGTTAATATAAACACTCGTAAATTACTGAAAATTAAAACAAACAAAATCAACAAAACGAACAAAACTACTTACAAAAGTTTGATTCGACATCAAAGGCTGAACAGTCAAATTAGAAACGGTCATTACGCTGATTCCGCCGAATTCATCCTTAAATATGAGTTCATCATCTGCAAAAGGCATCAGCATTAGAATCAACACACACAAAATGCAGAAAGTTTCGCGCAAACTGCGCGCTTCAGAAAGAACTTCATTGCCTCACAATAAAAAGCCGATGCCGTAAATCCCGGAAACGTAATTTGCATGCGAACTGTTACACGTGAATGCCGGTAATGGAAAGCGTACCTTTTACATCTTACATTTTAAATTACTGTATTGGTTTTAATCAACAAAAAGCCCGCAAATGTAACAAATGAACACACTCTAACGTTTTATATAGGCAGCAGACGGAATTTGCACGTCTTATGTAAATGCAATAAAAGCGCCTTTTCATTCCATTCACGTTCAGATAAAATATATGAAATTTATCATTGAATTGGAGCACGATAAAATAGGTACCCAGTTCATTTAATATCATTTTATTTGAAAAAGAAATAATATATGGCGGTAATTTTTTCAGGAAAAAAGAAATGAAATGTATGGCCGACAAAAAAAAAAATAAGTGAACGGACATTTGTCAAAATTTAAAAGGGTCTAATCTACTTACCAGAAACCCAAGTGCCGTTGAAGCGGAGAGGCTGAAAATCGTGTCCTAGGATATCCTGTAGTCGAAAGCGGTTGCCTTTAATCCTCGGTCCTTCATCAGGCGGTGTCAACAAAACCACCGAGGTCACTATCAAGGCCAGAACGATCACTATGACCATTGTGGCTATCAGAATGCCCCTCCAGTTCTTCTGATTTGTATTGCTGGACACCAACTCCTTGAACAAGGAAACCCTCAAGGTGTGAAGAAAGTATACGAAAAGCTAAGGAAGCTACGTGCAATCTACATTTTTAAAGTTAATAGTATTTATTTAATAAATTAAAAATTTGCAAGTACCTATACAACAAAAATAATTAAAATATATAAATTCGTATTCGTGTTTTCTTTAGCAAAGTATAATAATATTAAACCGTACTAAAGTTAAGCACAAAGAAAATTAAAAGTTTTTTACGGCACAATAAAATTCAACTTTAAAGGTATGCAAATTTAGTACTATACTTTTTTATTGTGCTTTAAAATAGGGGAACATTGATGATTTTTTTTTTTATTTGGAAGAACTTGAGGAGCTTTGAAGTACCGTTTTACTCCTTCAATATATCTTCGATCTACGAGTACTTGTTCCCCACTTGAGATTTCACGTTCATTTATTAAGTATTTTCATCGAAAAGAAAAAAAAAACTTTTTTTTATTGCAGAAAATACATGGTTAAATTTTACTGCATATCATCTTAATATTACTTTTTGTAATAAAATTTGTGAAATAAATATTTTTATATGTCGTGTTTCACTTTTACCGTAATGTTTCGTTTGTTAAAAGCACCGTAAAGTACATCATCGATTTAGTAGCGTAACGAGTTAGGAAAGCTCTCCACCCATTGGGATTATAAGCGTAGAGAATCAAGTTTATTACAAATGTGACTTCATACTTTCATAACCACATAAACATGGCGATTGTTTTGAATTCTCTCTCTGGCGCATTATTCTTAGTGTGTGTGGAAGTAAATTGGAGCGGATTAAATTGGCAAAAGGGGCGCCTTTATAGCAGATCGAAGATTGATGCTGCATTTGAATTAGCTTTGCTAATGCGTTTACATTAGTGTTACGCATGTTTGATGCGCTCAGGGCAAAATGTTGTGTTTATGCTTCGGCGATTTCCTCTAATGATTATTTACTTGTTTATGGAAATTTCGCAATCATTTGAATAGTAAAGACGAACTTGATACTTCAAACATAGAGGGTGTGCCACTAAAGGGGTCACGGAGTATTCAATCTTTAGTATTCAATTAATATTTTTTTTTTCAATTTGATTGAAATAATTACGTTTTAAAAGATATGTTGTTATACCTACATGTGTGATATACAGGGTGAACAAAAAGAAATATTAAAAAATAAATTATCGACAAATATATAGGGTGATACATTTTTTAGAGCTAATATTCAACAACCTTTTTTTTTAATTTATCATAAAAGAGATTTTAACAGGCTACAAAAAGTTTTAATTTATTATTAAATTAAATATTAGAAAGAAAAAAAGATTGAGCAAAATGGTGCTTTTAAAAATTCAAGGGGCCATAATTTTTAATTAATGTAACGCTAGTTTAAATTAATCATACCAACTTTATGATAACATTTAAAAATGAACTACCCGATTTGAATACTTTAAAGTGCCTTAATATTTTATTTTGTAGAGCACCATTTATTTTTTATATTTTGATCCCTTTATTTTGATTTTGTTTTGAACCTTTAATAAAAATAGGAGAAATACTAAATTACTATAATTTTAATTAAAAATTTCTTAGATTTTTTAAAAGCAGCATAAAATATTGCCGATTCAGAAAATATTATTTATTTTGCCTTTAAATATTAAATGAATTCCAAAAATACTCTTTTTGAAGCATATTAATAATTATTAAATACGTATAGACCTTATAAAATAAATTATAAAAAAGTTGCCGTTGTAATTAAAATAAAAAGTGGGATATTATTTCTATGAAATTAAACTTCTGGTGTAATTGAGAACCATTTGCTCATGTAATTTTTAATTTTACACTAAAATTAGTATTTATTTATACAATTAATTTTAAATGTTTTAATAGATAAATTTATTAGTTACACCACACAACTTGATATAAAATGAAAAGACTACAAGCATTATTTATAAAAATAATATAATTCTGATTTTGAAAATTTAAATTTGTATTGTACTTTTTTGCTACCAAACACATTTTCTAACAAAAGTGACAATACTCAGTGACCTCTTCGTCGGTTCACCCTATGTACGTTTTATTTAAAGCTTGTGCTTTTCCTTTGTAACAATTTCCAGCAAATGTTCCAATGGAATAAATAACAAAAAAAAAAGTAGAAATGGTAACCTGACGTTTGAAAATCAATAACTGAACCCTGGAAAATCATCAGCCATGCACAATTTTTATCCAAATGTAGACATTTGAATAAACCACGAAATTCAATGCAAATCAGAAAAGTCAAATCAATAATTTACTATACACACAAACATACATACACTCTACCGAATTTTGCAGTCCGTCGAACAAATTCCAATTTTGCAACTCTCTCCCAAACAATAAACGCGACATTCACGACGTATTTGCAGTATATAACAAACAGCGAATTTCCATTTAAATTGCGAACCCTGTTTTGCATTATTCTGTATAGTAATAATTTTCGCTACAATAAACTCTTGATAAAATTTTGTATTTAAGTGAAAACGTAAATTACAAGGGTGGGCCAATCCTCACAAACAAAAAGTTTCACATTTGCTTTACGTGATTTATCGCAAAAATCTAAGAATTAAGAGCTAGGGCGCATAAATTTCGTATTCATTTCGGCGATCTCATTTTTTATATTTTATGAATGCGAAAGTCGCTATTTTCCAATACGAGCGTGAAAGCTATATAAATCGGAAAAAGTTTCCGTCTTTTAATGCGGTCATTGCGGCTTATCGATTTCCACTTTGAACCCAATCGCTTGTAAAAACACATCCCTTATTCGCAGCATGTTTTCTCTAAAATATCACTCGTTCGACACAACTCAAAGGAATTTTCTTCCGAAAAAAAAAGCATTTGTTTTATAACAAATGCCGCATGTTAATGAAGGTTCCAATTATCGTTAATTAAGAACGGTTTGTTGGTAATTTGGTTATCCAGAGTGTAACGCTAGTTGGATGTCTCAATTTAAAGCCACTGATAACGATGAGCCATCAGATTAATTGGTTATTGATTAAGAGATCTCCTTCTCTGTCTATCTGGCGAATTTTAATTGCTTCCGTCATTTGTAGAACTTGCTATAACTCAAAGTTTTGATCATTTGAATTAAAAAAATAAAAACTTTTATATTATTAAGAAAAAGAAAATAAATAAATTGTTATCTTAATTGTTTGAACAGAATATCGTAATTTGCTTTCGTTTGCAATTTAAAGTCGAAGAAGTCCGCAACATTTCGAAAAGAACAATTACTGTAACTGTTAACTTAATAAATTACGGACCAGCAACAAGGACGAGCGGCTTTATGTCGCTGCGGCAATTCCTTCAAAACATTTAAACAGTATAAAATTAAGCTCCGAGATGGCAACCGACACGATCCCCTTTATTGTTATTTTTCGAAATGCTAACTCAGCCTAATTGTCTAATTTAATAATTCGGCATCGTAAAATTTGGGTAAATTGGTCTTTGGGCACAAAAGGCAATTAGGGCAATTGTACTAACGAACATGTGAGCTCTACATAGAAGGGAAATTGCTTAATTGCGTTCGTAACTACCGTTCAGCAAGTATAATTCGATCTGTTTGATTTATCTTAGTAACTTAGCTATTTGAAGTTTAACGATTATCTTAAACAAATATTCAAGATTTGCCCTTAATTTATTTTTTATTTGTAGTTAGGTATTAAAAAAACAATATTTATTTTTTGTTGTCTTCTTGACTTCTAAGAAATTAGTTAAAAAGCAAATGGACTAAATCAACAAAGAAAAAAGAAAAATGTATTAGGCAGGCCTAAAGAGCAAAAACAAACAAATCCATAAAACTTTAGCTGAAACACCTTTAATGCGGTGTCTCGAGAGCAAACAAGGCAAAGAAAAAATCAATTCTTCGGGCCGTTGTAATAAAACAGCGCGCACAAATCGAAATGCAGGAAAAAATTGAGCAACTCCCGGAGACGTTTTTATGATTGGAGTAGTATTTGCCAGAACACTTTGAAAAGTTTTTACGATGGAAATAAAGGGAATAAGATCGCAATGTAAACGCATTAAACTACCCAATGTAGCACCGGGCAGCAGCTCGAACTCGAAACCCGACGATGAATTTTATCGGACGCACTTAATTACATGGCCATTTCGCGACGAAAAAGGGGCGCTCGAAAGTATACATCATCAGGTACAAGAGGATAATTAGGCGGAAAAATCCTATTACGAAATATGTATAGCGAAATATGAAATAATCCACACGAGCTTTTCTATTCTACCGATGTCACGTATTTTGACATTATGCGTGCGTTTTGTATGGTCTCGTGAAATGAACGTCGAGCGAAATGCCAAACGGTTGCTGCTGCGCAACGAAGCTCGCGAATTTGTAACAACCGGATGGTTTTACATTCATCATCCCTTGAATACGTGACTCGTACAAATGAATATTCCTGCAATTTCTGTACGTTTCGAACGAGCCTTAAGTGAGCGCCATCACTTAACTTTAGCTTTATGTTTGCAAAGGCTAAAGAAGTCGGCAGCTCTGCAGATGCTTCGGATTCACTTAGTTACTTTAGTTTGCCAATTTTTTTGCAATTGCTTGCATTGAAGCAAGGAGTAGTGCATTTCATTTATGGAGTCCTGATTAATTAGATTTGATAAATATTATTTTTTTGCCTTTTTTAATCGATTTTTTTAGTATTTACCTTACCTATTTATTTGGGTTAGACAATTAAAAAAAAACTATTTATTTTTTATATATAAATAATTAAACCTCTTTTATTTTGTTTTTAAATATAAGAAATAGGCATAAATATTAATTTAATTAATTAATTAAAATTTGATGATAATTTATTGTATTCTAATAATTTATATTAATTGGTAATTAAAAGGTACGCTTTTACTAATAATTATAATTTTTATTGAAAAAACTCCTAGGTGCATGCAAATGCAATGAGGGCAGCATTATTTATATTTCGTTTTAGTTGGAAAAAACAACGAATTTTCTTTATAAGCGGCCTCCATTATTGCCGTCTATATTAAATATGGCTTCCAATGATTAAAAGGTTACCCATCTACCTATAATTGCCTGAATAGCAATTATTTATTTTTATTTATTATTAACAGCACACTATTTAATTTAATGTTTATTCCCTATAACTATCTGATTCGTTATCATCATTTTGTTTTAATTGTTGCGTATATAATTTCGGGGGTTCTAGTACGAAATGCGAATTTCGGAAATCACTGACGCAAAAAAACAAATAATTATTATAAAAATTTTTGAGAATGATGCATTTTTGCTTCTATCAAGCAACAAAACCACATAGCTGATAAAAAGAAACATAATTTACACAGTTTTGTATTACCGACTTCAGTAAAATGAAATGAATACCAATACAAATCGCGAACCTTGTAAAATTTAGCTTTTTAGACGCAAAAGTAAGTCTTTCTTGTAACGTTTAACCACTGGGAACCAGAAAGAGATTTGCAGAGACATCAGAAAAGAATTGCCCCTTACAGCTTTCTTAAAACCTGATGGAATAGTAACAATTAATTAATTAATTTAAACAATTGACTGTATAAAAAATGACCCGAATATTAATAGAAATAACACAATGGCAAGATTGGTAAGAGCGATTCGATACATATTGGAAGTATTATTCCGTTTGGAAATAGGAAGTTCTTACAATTTGTTTTGCGCGCATTTCTTCCATAAAATTGTGCTTATTTTCCCAGCAGAATCAATTTGAAATAAAACTGGTGAGTTACATTTAAAATAACAAGTTGACAGTTATTTCCGGTATAATCGGAAGTTGACAACGCATTTTAGCGGATCTCGGATTTGTTATAAAACGTAATTGGTGAAAGAACCAAATTGAAAGTTTACATTTATTGTATTGTCACTTTCCCAAAACAAATTTTCTCATATAAAAACCAAAAATGTTTTTAAGAACAACTAAAAATATATTTGTTCTGCACAAATACAACTGATTTTAATATCTATGATTCATTTTTATAGTTAGTAATCAATGAGTTAAATTGAGTTATAATAATCAATACAAACAAGGACGCTTATAAAAGGATACCCTTTTTTTATTTCGAATTACCAATAGAATAGAATCTAATCGATTAATTATTCATTCACATACTTCATAATTATAATCATTATTACCGTTATCAATTGATAGAAATTATTTGATTAAATTGAAAGCAAATAATTTAATTAAGTAGAAAATTAAATTAAAATGTAAATTTATTGAAATAGATACAAAAAAAATAAATATTTTTTTTTGTATGAAATTTCAGTTATTGAATAAGTAATTCAAACCCGGCGCTTTCACATTCCAAACTGTAAAAATTCAATTTGCGCATAATTTTTTTACTTATGTTAATTTAAAAAAATGAATTCTATTTTAATAATTAAGAATGAGAATAAATAATTGACTTATTAATGCAACAAAAAAAGATATGAAGCACTGAAGAAAACATTAAAAAAGTAATTTTAGAAAATTTTCGCAAATAAAACTCGCGCCAATAAAACTCGTAACTTTTTTAATAACCCAACCGCCCAAAATTGTGCACACAAGCCGCCTTTCCGAAATTACAAATCGAAACAGCTATTTTTGTACTTCCGTCGAGCGCAAATGCTTACAGTACACCAGATTATACTTGTAAAACAATTTTATTTACCTTTTGCTAATACATAATTCAATTGCGATCGATCGCATTAAACATTTATGGGAAAATTTAAGCCGCCCATAGTGGCTTGACTTAGATGCTTACCTCCAACCGTATGAATCGCCCCCGCATCAATGGATCTCAAATTGATTCATTCTCCCCGAGGCTTCCCCGAACGAAAATTTAAACAATGCGCGGTCGAAAAACGGCCATAGGTGAAAAATGGCAAATAAACAATGTACACCTATGATTCATGAATAATTCAATGGGAATTATATTCATTGAAAAGCGCACGCAGACTTGTTCTTGATTGACAAATGGCGTGCTTCGACATTCGTACCCTTTTTTTACACACACACGAAAATTGCATATTTTTTTTAGCAATTTATCGCGCTCTAACTATTATTACTTTTGTTGTAAAGTACTCGTACAGGTTTCAATATTTAATAATGTCGTTAACAAAAGAAAAAAATATCCATATTTAGATGCAGCAATAATATATCACAAAATGAATGAAGAAATAGTGGCGCTATAAATCAGAGCTGTATCAGAGAGTGTCAGCATCGCCTCTCGATATTGCGAAATTGTGTTTAATCAAGCTTCAAGTTTGGGACGCTTCCATTGAGGGCGTAGAAAAACTCGTGACAGGTAAAGTACCTGCAAATTGATTTCGAGTGCAAATAGCATCCCCCGTCAGTCGAGTCGATAATAGGTCGAGTCGCTGGAACTGGCTACCGTACCGTTACCTCTTTTTGGCACTCGCCGTCTGAACTAATAATGCCAAAGAAATATATTAAATAAACCTGGCTGCTGCTGAGCGTCAGATGTGCTCCATATCCGTCTCCGCCCCCGTGCATATCGGGGTAAAATTAGATCAACGCCATAAAGAAGCAAGGACAAAGTTTGAATTAATCGATAAACACCACTAGGAGGATGCTGTTTCGCCTCACTTGTTTCGCCATTCCGCAAATTTGTTAATTTAATGCTCGCTTAGTTTTTATCGCCTGTTTTGTTGTTGTTGGTTCACGCACAACAGATTTTTATTACTGCTTTTTGCCTGTCCATTTGTTGCTTGGAGATGAATATTTCGATGTTATTTCTAGACAACATTTTTCACAAAATATATAGAAAGAGTAAAGCAAAGTTAATGAAAAGGGGTGAAAATCGAAAAATACTTTTCAAACTGAAATTGTTTGAGAAAAATGTTTAATTTTTATTTAATTAAAATTATAAGTGAAAGTTTTAATCGGTTATATGGAAGAAAAAACAATATATGGTGCACTTTCTTATTTTTTTAAAATTAATTATTAAGGTAGAGTCATTAAAAACTATCCTTTAACATCTTTTAATTAATATTTGCTCTATTTGTTTGCTTTGATTTAAAAATGAAGTTATCAAAGCACAAAAACACTTCATTTAAATGATGATTATTTTAAGAAGCGTAAAATTTAGTTTTAAAAAATATTAGAATTTTTTGTACAACTGAGGCATTTATTTAGAACAATAATTTAATAAAAAAAAATTATAGAATTTTTTTAGTACGATTTTTAACAAATTGGTCTAACGTCGGACCAAAAAAAGGTTTTGACCCTAAAAATCTCGCTAACTGGACAACCTGAGGGGTCCCTTTTTGCAACTATTAATTAAACTAATATTACAACAATTATGCAAAATTTCAACACAATCGGAAACAACTTTTTTTTGGGTGGGAACATATGGCATTTAGCGTATTTTGCCCCATATGTATACCAGGTAATCTTGGGCCCTCCACTGACGTTTTTTTATTAACCAATCTATTAAAACAAAAAATGATATTCTTATATGAGATATTTCCGATTTAATGGCATAAATTTCAATTTTGAAGCATTTCCAATCGAAGACAGCCATTATTTTTGATTTTGTGATTTCTTCACTTTATTCAATTCAATCCATTTTGCACAAAATCCAAGGTGGGCGGGAAAAATAATTTAATTAAACCCCCAAGAATCAAATCCAGAAATAAAAATTAACATTTTTGGGCATCTTAAAAATTGTGGCCTCGCGATTTCTTAAAAGCAGCATTTGGCGCTCATTCTGATAAGATTATTTTTTACTTAAAAATTTTATTCATTAAAAAAAGACACATATATGAATAGTATTAAAGAATTTATAAAAAGATTACCAACTCGGTATATTTGACTAAAACTGGCTACTCAAAAATTTATTTTTTAATAAAGATGGAATTTTTATAAAGAATTTATCATAAGCCACTTAGGGGTTACACTCCGAGGCTATTTAGTTGATACATCCTGTATAATTGAAAATTATGAGTAAAATTTGTGATAAAATGAGGCCTAATTTTAATTTGAGTTTCCACACAAAAAAGAAAATTTTAATGAAAATTTATTGCCGAAGGATGTTTCCCTTATAAAAGATTAATTTTAATTAACCGAGTTATGCCATTATCATTCTATATTAAAAATCCTGCTAAAAATCTTATCTAATATAACGTAAGCAGCAATGGAAATTCCTTTACAAAAAAAAGGCAAAGCAAAAAAAAAAGCACAATAATTTATGATCTCTCCAATGATACGACATAACTATTTATTACATTACTCGTAATGTCTGCGAAACAATCATTTCAATTTAATTTATCTCTGTAATTTTCCGAGTGATTTATGACGTTATCATCATTGATCGTCCCCATCGAGTTTTCCATGCGCCATTTAAAGCCGAATAGTAATTGCAAGAGAAAGTGGACGATCGGACGGAGAAAAAAAAGAGAACGCGCTCCAGAAAAAAAAAACGTTTTTCTCTTTTGGCGATCTAGCAGATTTTCAGCTTCAATTGCTACTGCTAAGGTAGCTTAAATAACGCTTCCAGAAAGTGGAAATAAACATGTTAGACCCGAGGGATTCTCTCTATGCGTCTTCTCTTATCGGTCCTTTAGGTGAAAGTAAAATGTCTTATATCCACTCTCCCTAAACCTCCATGTATACGCGTTTATATACAAATAAATGAATAAACGAGAATCGATTTCCCGTATGTGTATACGAAATTACGGGCTGTTGCATTCCTTTTGAAAAAGTAAGTACGTGCGCTCTATGCAAACAGTGTGAGAGCACCAACAGAAAAGAGGAAAAAAATGAGAAGAATTGCTCAGCATGGAGGTCTGTCGAATCGATAAAACAGCAGGAGCTTTCGTTCTCTCTGTGTCTGGCTGTGTATGTGGAAATCTCGCCGTGACAATGAAATCAAAACGTTATATTTAGTCGACGGCACGAAAGGATAATTAATTATGCAGCGAGGACATCCATTACCACATTTACGATCGTGACTACGTATTTGGATGTTCGTGATTTACGTTCCGCTTATTTTTGCCAGATGCATTAGTTGCATTTGCAGATGACTTAATTAATTTCCGCCTTGCAGTTGAAAGTCTTCCTTGAACTGATTAGTTTCTCTTCGTACTGGAACCCTCTGACTCGAAAACCTTTTTGCAGTTTAATTTTAAATATTTTCACTCCGAAAAATAACACTAATTCTTCTTTAACAATTATCCAGGGAGTTTTTTTATTACTTATATTGTTGTTTTATGGAGAGAATGATTGTACATTGAACTTGTTTTCTTTTTACTGCTATAATTATATTAAAAATGTCTTCTTAGTTGAAATATTGATAGCATTTGATCACTGTAGGCAAAACAGAATATTTAGATGTCCACTTTTCATATCTGCTATTTAAAATTGGATATAAAAATGGTAATAATTTTATATTCAATTTTAAAAGTAAAGAAGATTTTGTAAAAAAAAAGTTTTTTTATGATGTGTTATGTTAATTTAAGAAACTGGCCACTTATCGCTATGTTAGTAAAACTTGATTTCAAAAGAAAAAAAAAAATATGTAACTCTCATTTGCAACGGTAATTAAATCATTTTCATTGGTAATTAATACTAAATATTTGTTCATACTTTACATAAATAATTTATTGCACGAATTGTACATGGTGTTCAAGATAAATTCTCAAAATACGTCATTTAAAATCAAATTAATATTTTACAAGATAAATTCTCCAAATATGTCATTTAAAATCAAATTATTATTTTACTAATTTATAATTCGGGAAAACAAAAACTTGTTTTGTATATGTGCTTATACCACGATTCGAACAAATTCAAAAACTACTCATCCTATTCATCATCCACTTTAGCACAAAAAATATTTCTTATAAAATATCGCTATACTTTCAATCAGAATTTCTATCATAATATAACTCTTTAAATAACAATTTTCGCACAATATTAATGCAACTTAAATTTGTAACTTGAACCCTTTGTTGAATCAGTCAACATGATTTTTGTGTTTGGATCCTGAATATAATTTTAGAGTATTCTTCGTAATCGATAAAGGAAAAACATATTATTTTAATCAAAGTTTGCTTTTGTGGAAACCATTTTTTAGAAGAAAAAATAGCTGTTTTTTCATAATTTAATTTCAAACATTACTGATAGAAATATTTATGTTCAACTTCAAAGCTTTTTCTTTAAGAATAATAATTATTAATAACTTACAAATAAAATAAATGCATAAAAAAAAGATTAAAAGAGAATACTTTTACAGATTTTATTTTTTTCTTGTTAACCCCCAAATGTAGTCACTCATCAGAAACATTTGTTCAATTTAATTTTCACTATTGGTTTATAGGATATATTGTCCTTTATCAGAATAGAAAAGAAAATGTTATTTATATATTTGCGGTTTTCGGGAAATATTTTTTTAGGGAGCGGTATCCATTTCTAGGGCAAGTGCAACAAATAAATCAAATTTTATTTATTGTTACTATTAAATTTTTAATTTTTTACCGTTAATTTAGAGGGCACATTATCAGTTATCAAAATCCGAATAAAATTTTATCCATTTTTATTCCGGGTTCCTGTAAATAAGTTTTAAGTGAGCGGTATTCTCTCCAATAGCATGGTTAAGTGGTTTGCTTTATTATTTATCGATGTAAAAGCAAAGAATGGATATTTAAGTGTATTTCAACCCCTGCTATCAAAATTAATGCATTACATTTAAACAAGAAAACATTTTTTAGGCCTGTTGTTACCGATTAAAATGAAAAAAAAAAATTTTCAAGGTGGTATGGTAATTTAGAACCAAATAATGAGCAATATTTTAAAAAGTAAACTAATTAGAATTTTTTCCGCAAAATTTGTTTCAATAAATGAATTGAATAGAAAATTGTGGTGTTTCATTAAAAGATATCAAAGTTGACATCTGATATAGATAGTACTTAGTGTCTAAATACTAAAAATGTAATATGTCAGTGGGGATTTGAAAATACTCAGAAAAAGAAAATTTATACTTTTACATTTGCTATAAAAACACTTTCTACTATAAAAACATCAATATAAAAAAAAAACATAAAAAATTCCATATATTTCCTCAATACATTACGTAGCATTTCAAAGAAATTCCAATAATAATTTAAGTAGCAACTGCATCGACTACTTAAAACCAAATAAAATACAAGCATAGCGTAAAACTTTAAGCTTGAATAAAATATGCATAAAGAGTTGGCTTATTTTCATAAGAAGTGTTTAAATTGTGCACTATTTCTTTCCTGGCGACGAGCCAACTCAAGGTAGCATATAATTCTTTTATTTTATTGCAATTTTATTACTTGTGCTATCTTTATCAAGTACTCATATTAAGCGCATAAAAAATCAAATAAACCAATTTTTTTTTTCGATGTAATAATAATAACTGATTAATTATTTATTGTTTATAATAATTAAGAAATTAAGAAATATAGGTACTAAATTTTGTACTAAATTTAAGTTAGCAAATTTAATTGTTATTGCTTATGGGGCTAGTAGTAATATCAAAGCTTTAATGAATATAATTAAATCGACATTGATTTTCTAATTCAATTAGTTGCAGATTATAGTTTTCGACATTTAAAAAGTCTCTTTAAATTAGATTTATATCAGTCACACTTTATTTTAGAAAAGATAAGGATATTAGTTTCTTAATTTAAAAGAGAAAACATATTTAGCAATAAATTAGAGCCGATAAGACCCTTTAAAAGTAGCTTCATAGAGCAATTTCACGGAGCAATTTAAAACGATAGCTAAGCGCGTACAATGTTCGCGTTATTAGAAACTTTACAATAGCAATTTAGTCCCTTAAAACAATGTCACGCTAAGCTTTATTAGTTAGGTAACGATACCCAATAGTGCGTTTATGCAAATGGTCTGTCGATTAACGATTAAAGGCACACATCAAATCAGCACGTAACAACGACAGACCCCCAAAGCAAATACTTAATTACAATTAGGGTGTCCTTTACACCCCCGCACTCTATTCTCAGACCACGACACTCATTTCTGAGATACCCTCAATGTACTCGGAGCGAGTAAGAAGCATGAAATTTATTCGACGAGGAAAACGAGTCTCTCTATACAATATACATAAAGAAATCTGGTTTCGAAATAAAGTGGAAATGTTTGTTTTAGTACTTTGGTTAATTAAATTTTCCACTTGGCGGACTTTTTAGTGAACATTTTTGGTGCGGTCGCTTTTTTGCCGGCGAATCTGCATTCGCCAAATGTCAATTAAGAAGGAAATTAATTTGCCTTTTTTTTCGGTGGATTAACCTTTGATGAACAATTTGTAAATGTCAAGTTTTTATATTTATTTTTAAATAATGTAAGACTGGTATAGTGATTATTTAGATAAAAAAAAAACAACAAAAACTGAAGAAAGTAAGTAAAATGTTCCTGATGGTAACCGAATGTGGATCCCCTGTTTTTTTTATCAACGGAAATTACAAATCATATGTGAAGGCGCCGGGAATTTTAAGAACTTTCATATCGTTTTCTTAGAAAAATTACTTTAAATTTTATTTCGTAAATTAATCTTTATTGTTAATCGTTAATCATTACAGATAATGTTAAGATATATTGATTTAATTAAAATCAAATATGTTTTTTTTTAATTTGATAATACTTCCGTTCTGGATAACGACGGAAAATGATCCATTTTATTTATTGACCAACCAATTTTCATTAAATTTCCAAAAAAAAAAAAACATTTATAGTGTAACACATACTTTCTGATAAATTGACGGTCAATTCAATTTAGTTTTCCGTTTTCCGATTAACGTTTTAATCGGAAATTAATCAAATTTTTTATTTTTAAATGGCAGCTCCTGACTACATTTTTTTTATTCCAGGGGCCATTATCCGCCTAAATTCGTAATTTGCGATAATTTTTATTTTAACTGGAATAATCTAATCTAAGGCCGGCTGAAGGACTACGGTCGATGGCCATTGCAAATTGTAAATTGTTAATGTTAATAATAATAATATAAATGTTTATAATGATAAAGGATTGCAATAAACATATTCTTCTTCTTCTTCTTCTAATCTAAGGTTACACCAAAACAATTTAAAGGTCAATCTTAGTTTGTATAATACCAATATGGGGTAGATAAATTAAAAATAAATGAATCTACTAATGTATTCATTAAAATTTTAACATTTCTTTATAAATATCAAAAAGATTGAATTGAGCAAATAACTAATCATAATAAAGTCTTTTTATTTTTTAGCAATTAAAAAAAAAACACCCATTTGGACTAGAAATAGTGTTCATGTTTCCAAAAAAATAAAGAAGGAGTGCAATTTAAAAATCAAAAATTTATTTCCAATTAAACCGATGAAGAGTTGAAATTGAAAATTTGAATTAATATCAATCAATCCGAAATTACATCTAAAATAAATGTTTTTGTTTATTTTTTAATTAAAAATTGATATATAAATAAATTAAAAGAAGTAACTTTTGATTTTGATATCTCCTTGTACTATACTTTTCCACTAAATAACAAATAAAAACATTAGCAAAAAAAAAACGAATGTTACATGTTTATCTTCCTTTATAGTGTTGCTGACGGATATTAAATGAACGAAAAAGTTGGTTGTGCGAAGTTTTTGCCGAATCTACCTGTTTTGGACACGAAAGAGCAGGTCAAGTAAAAGCAACAACATTAATCTAGTCCTCGTACAAAGTTGGATGTTTTTAAGGAATAGAAAAAAATATCATGGGAATTTCGCCAGAAGGATGCCATTCAACTGCCTTAACAATTCGCTTGCTTATTTTATTATATACACTTTTATGAATTAGGTCATTCTCTTCTGGAAATTCTTTTATCGTTTTCCCTAGCATCTCCTGCTCGTATGCTGCTCCATTTAGACTTTTTTTTATCGCAGCAATCGCTTCTTGTTGCACAATTCGACTGGAAAAAATTACATTTACATATTTCCCTTTTTCCACATCGCTCGTCCCTTATTTTTTTGTCTGTTTTCCCTTCGCGCCCCCGAGACGAATGCAATGGATAGCAACCGCAACCTGATAACCTAAATTAAAACCATTTTTGGTCGACTTTTATTACACTTTTGTTCGTGAAAAGAGAATTTATGTTTTTAATTCTCCTTAGAATTCAGAGTGCGAAGTTTGGAATTTGCATTATAAAAAGATGTAAAAAGTTTTAATGTGGAAAATAAAACACATCTGCACCATTTTTTTTTCATCTTCCGAAAGAATTATACTACATAAATCAAAAAATGTTGGACTGAATCCCCAAATTGATAACTAATAAAATTAGTAAATTTACTTAAAAAAAAATCTTGGATAACTTTTAAATTCGACCAGTTTTGGCTAAGTGAAGCAAGAAAATAAATTTACACTCGGTAATTGGCTAAGTAACAAAATTAGAAGTTCAAGTTAACTTAGTTAACGTCGCTTCTATTCAGTGGCAAAAATAAGAAACGGAAGGATCTGTTTTATATTAGATTCTGTATTCCTAACATGCGCTAATTAAGTGCAAGGTGAAAAAAGTTTCGAAAGGTTTCTGGGAAACTTTCTTGTTTTTTTCATGGGTCTCATGGGCGGAATTTGCAAATAAGTGTCGAATACTTTAATTTATCAAAAAAAGTTTTTATTTGTGCCTAAAATTGATAAATTTCATTAAATATTTAATAGAAAAGCTATTAGTAATTTTCCATTTAATAGTCGTAACTTAATAGTTTAAAATATTGAATAACGCGGCATAAATCTATATAAAAAACAAAACAATTAAAAATTTGGCTAAATACATCAGAAAATTTTTTATTTTTTTCCCATTAGTTTTCTGTATTGGATTTGCAAATATAAGTCACAAACACTTTCAAAAAAAGTTTTTATTGGTGTTTTAAAATGCTAATTTAAATAAGTTTCAAATACTTTCAATTTATCAAAAAAAAGTTTTTTTTTAATCTTTAAAATTGATAATTTTCAATGAATAACAAATTGAAAAGCAATTAGTAATTTTTAATTTAATAGATTGAATTTAATAGTTTAAAATATTGCATAACGCAACACAAATCTTAAATAAATAAACAATTAAAAATTTGACTTCATATTTCTGAAAAATTTTTCATTTTGAATTTTCATATGTTTTTTGTGCTGCGTTTGCAAATAACTTACAAATACTATCAAAAAAGTTTTACAGTGTTAAAAATTGGTAATTTTCATTATAATAGCAATAAAACTTATTTTAATCATTGATTTAAATACTAAAACTTTAAAATTTTGTATAATGCAGCATAAATCAATTAAGTAATGAAATTAAAATGTTTTCAATGGTTTCAAGAATTTATTCATTTGCAGAATTCGAAAATAAGATTCAATTAATTGCACTGACCACTTTTGCTATTACTTAAACTGCAAAATTTTACCTGACAATTAAAAAACTTAGTTGTTCATTAAAATGCAGTAACAATATAAAATATTACAGCATTAATCCATTAAACAAAGAAATAAGAAAATAATAATAAAGAAAGGAAAAACTTTAAATTAAAAAACTTGCGATGTTGGCAGCTCAAAGAAACCGATTATTTTTTATTCGCGGATGTGCTAAAAGCCCTATAAATGATTTGCGTCTCATGAAAAATTCACAAAGGCAGGCACAGAAATAGAAAGTATGGATAAGGAAGAGGAGGAAAAAACTTACCTCATCATCGAAGTTGTCGTGATCTGCCATGATGTCGTTTGAAGCGGGGCTGGTGTTCTTCTATCTAGTCTTTTCGAATGTTAGGGCTGCGTGATTTCTGTCGAATTACTCTATATGTTCCTGTTCCTTATCCAGCGTTTTATCGGCGGCGCACGTAAAATAAACTCACGAATCGTTGCGTGCGTTATTATTATTACACGGTGAAATTTTCTGCTAAACGCTCCGGGAGCAATCGCCGACCAAGTGCAACATCATAACTGAATCTCTTGATTTCCCTGCTGCGTCTTCTCTCATCCTATTGTTTGCCCGATTTATCAGCTCCTCAAAGACGTTGCTGCTGCTGCTGCGGCTGCTACTGCTGCATTTTCAAACTCTGAAACAAAGAGTTTGCCTAATTCATTTCAATGTGCTTTCGAAGAAGATGTAACTTAATTCGAAGTTTGTCACTAAATGCACGCATTAATTAAAATGTGCTCGCTTAGCTTCCAATGCCAAAAATTTAATCAAGATTTAATTAAATTCTGTTAAAGATTTCCCAACAAGTTGTGCCTCTGTTCGTAATTTATATTAAATGAAATTAATACATTAAATTAGTAAAATTTATATTACAAAATCAAAATTGAATTCTTGAAATAATTGGTTACAATTTTTGCGGTGAATTTCAAATTAATAAATAAAATAATGTAATATTTGATGAGTTTTATTGACTTCTTTGTATTGAAAAATCTTTGATTATTTTGAAAATCTTTTAAAAGGCGTTTCTGGTTCATTTAATATTTTCATCTTCGCATTGAGATCCTAAATGAGACCCCACCTAATTAAGATAAAGATCAAAAGTGAGATTTTGAAGGAAGGATTTCCATTTATCAAACTTCTCATTTTGTTCCAACCGCACTTACTGATCTTTATGAATATATTAATTTTTTCTTCTTTCAAAATATATTTATTTTTAATAATTTTAAGGTCAATCAGACTTAATTTGATTCAATTTATATTATAAATATTAAATTTCATAATCAAGAAATTTCATCACAGATTTTTTAAAATTTATTAATTCAATTTTGAATTCACAAAAACTATATTAAAAAAATATTTTTTAAATAATTTGAAATAAACTGTGAATGTCTAATTACAAAAAAAAATCAATAAATAAGTCACCGCAAAATTTATTTAATAAAAAACTTGACCAAAAGCAAAAAAAGAGAATATTTGTAGGTCACAATCAATTAAAACCGTTTCCTTTTCGCAAGCATTATAATGAAAAAATAAACAGACGGAAACTAAAACCGCCGACTTTTAAGCCGACTAATATTGACAGACAGAAAAAACAATATTTAGAGAAGTCTAATGCACTCCTAATAGATTCCTATGATCCTTTCCAGAGCTGAAGAAGAAGAAGAAGAAGAGAAACAGCCAAAAATAAAGTAAAAAAAATTATAATAAAAAATTACAAAACGAAATCCCCATTGAATTTTGCTATTTTCACTACAACAAATTGAAATTGCAATAAAGAGTCTGTAAAAGTAAGTGGGAAAACTACAGGGAAGCGAGACTTACAGAGAGCACAAGCAGTTAGTGTGTCGGCCAATGCAATCCTGTACCGTTTCTCTAAAGGACAAATACGCCGACGTCGGGACGCATCCTCTCGCTACGAACCCGCTGCCAGGACTGCCTGCAAGCCCGGGACTTTGCACGCGTGCGCTCTACCGCAATGTTTATTATTTCATGTCCTTTAGGTAGTACATGTGAAATTCCGAACTTGAAAATGCCTCCTCTCTGCACACACTTCCAACACCAACATCCAATGCAGCGACACACTTTGCTCCTTTTAATTTTCCTTTGTAGTCGTCGTCTCTCGCAGCTGCTCTGGAAAACCAGTGTGGAACATTAGTGAAACTTGTACTCATTGCGTTTGGCGCGCTCACACACACACAAAATTCGCTTGTTTTCTTTGCTTTCCGTGGCGTATTAATAGAAGTCACAAAGAAAGACCATTCTGCATTACTGATTAACCTATTTCGAAATTCGTCTATTCGCATTTCAATTCAATTGCATTGTTTTGTGTGTCTATAAAAAGCCATCAATTTGAAAAAATTAATGGAATTTTAAAATATATGAATTAGTTAATTGTTTTAATAATTCTTTTTGTTGCTATTTATTATACTTTATGCATTGCTTTTAGTTGTTTCATTAATTATTGATAAAGTGTTGCTTAGAAGAAAATAGCTTTATAAATAATCCTCAGGAAAAAGGTCTCCACTCAGAAAACTTTCCGACAATACTGTAATGAACCAGTCGAGCACTACTTAGATCTGATTGATTATCATTGGAAAAGTTTTGTTATCGCTGCTAGATTTATAGTTTACCAATTGAAAGAATTCTTAAGAAATTCCTTCCCACCTCTTTAGTCGGAAAAATTTACTTTAGACGATTTTCTGTAAAAATTCTATAAAATTTACTATAGAAAAGCGATACATTCAAAATGTTTTAATTTTATTATAAATATTGTAAACTATTCAATGCAAATACAATAAATTAGTAGATAATGTTTTTAAAACAATTGAATATATCAATATAAAGATATTATAAGATAAATAAAGTTAAAACATTTTAAAAATTATTGACAATATACATACCAACTTATAAAATAACGCCTACAATTTAAAATTAACAATTTATTAACAAGTTTATTCATTCATAGATCGATTATTAATTAAATTATCACAGCAAAACCATCAAGTGCAGCGGAAAAACAAAAGGACAACAGGACTCATCAAGGACCATTTGATTTGCTACTCTCCCTACGACATACTGTACATTGAGTTGCATATATCAAAAAAGCAGGTGCAATTATCAGTTCTTGCATTGTTTACGTGGATTGCTGCCAATTGCTGCTGCTGCCCATCTATCTATACGATTGCAAAGAGTTAATTAGCAAAAGAGGGAAAGAGAAAAGTCAAGGACAGTATCATATGGCCGATTTTCTCTACTTTACAAGAAACCATAAGTTGTTCGGTGCAAATAACAAGTGCCTATCAGTTCTTAGCGTACGATAACTGAATTTACTATGAGAAACCATCACTGCCCACCATCGAGGAACATTAACGATATTTCGTGAATAATCGCAGCAGCGAAGTGATAAACACTACTATCCACTATCGGTGAGTATGATGGTTAAGTGCCATTGTTATCAACAAAAACAACGGCAACTATTATAAATAAAGCGCCAGACCTTTTTAAAAAACAAAAGCAACCGTTCGGTTTATTATTGAGCTCTCTTTATTCGCGTGCGTATTTTTAACACGCAAAGGTTCCCACACACAAATCAAGACATGTTTTTGCAATCTCACTCTCATTCCAGTGAAAGCCACAATCTGGTGAAGAGCGCCCAAGTCAGCAATATCAACAAAATGACTATCAGTACAGACACTCAGATTCGCTACATTTTGCAATGGTTTGAAGAGTGGAGTGAGCTGCAAAGGTCCGACTTTCTGCCAGTGCTGGTCGAATACTGTGCCAACAAGCCACACATGAATGGAATTGTTAACAGTATTGCTACAGTTAATGTTGAAGATAAACCAATGTCATTGTTTCAATGTAGAGTAAGTTGTTGCATAAAATACATCAGTTTTAAATATTTATTGCATGCTAATGGTGGCTTTCTAGGTAAAACTCTTTAAGGAATGGATTCCTCAGTGGTCTCCTGACCACAAGGAGCATTTGCTTAAGCAGCTACGCGAAATTGATCAGGGGTTCAGTGAAAAGTTTCAGGAGGAATTGCAAAACGGTGCTCAGCATCCCATCACGAATGGCATTGACGCCAGCGACGAATTATTGGAAGACTAAATTTAATAATAAAACAATATGTAATCTCTTTCTTAGATTTATAATTTATACAATGCGTTTTTTTCTCCGACTAGAACTGTTTTTTCAATGAAAAGTAATCTTTAAGTAAGTAAAAGAAAAGTAATTGTGGTATTATTAACTTGTGATAAATTTTTTAATATCGATTTTAACATTAGATCTGTTATCGTTAGAAACAATTATTATATGTATTTATATTGTCATTATTATTGTGTAATAAAATAACAGCCATTTTGATCCGTATATTTTTGACTTAAAAGCTACTTGAAAATTTCTTTAATAAAATCAACTAGTCAGTTTTGCCATAAATAATAAATAAGCTTAAAATTTTGATTAATAAAGTGGCTATCACATGTAAACCCTTTGTTTTGCATTGGAAATAGTAAATTTAACAAAATTATACATATATAAAAAAAAGAAGAGAAATGAATAAAGAGCATTACAAGAAAATTATTTTCAGTCTTTGGGAGAATGACTATGGGTTTGCAGCAGTTTTTGGCACAGCTTCTTGATTTCCGGTTTGTTCAGCAGTTCGGCCTCGCGCAGAATCTTTCGAATGTCCCCAATGCGATTATATTTGACGGCGAGCAAATAGGCGCTCTTCAACTGCTTTGTCTCGATGTAAATTGATATTTTCGCCGCCCTATCCGTAATTAGCTTGATTAATACTTCCATTTGCGATGTCGGTGCATCGTTGCGGCTGAGTGTACGCACGACGAGCGTCAGCATCTCGTCGCAGATGTCGTTCACTGCCGCGTCATTCGTACCGTTACTTTTCACACAGTGCACCAGCTCCGCGATCTCTTTGTGACGCTCCTCCTTGGCCAACTGCCGTCCCGTTTGGCAATAAATTTTTATCGGCTTCAATTTGTAGTCTTGGATTATACTAAAACAAAGCACAAACGGAAACAAAAATTAAATAAATATTTTTTTAAAGAAAACAAAGCAAAATAAATAAATTTTATTGTTATCTTATTTATGTATTTAAAAGAATTTTTAAATGGTTTTAGAATAATAAAAATATCTTTGATAGTCATTCTATTGGCGCCTAATTATCGCAGTCGTTATACTTGTTTCCATTTATGCAGGGAGACAACGAAAAGTGACTCACCTCTTCCATTTCTTTATTTAGCAACCGATTTTTATAAAAATTAAAACTTGTTTAAATCAAAATTATGGATTGCGTGACAATAATTTTAGTTTTTTACCACTGTTTAACTGGAAATTGACTTCATTTCTTATTTTTAAAGGTGAACCCTTAGTAATTTTTAGTTTTTGGATTCCTTTGACCATTTTTCTAGTCATAAATAAGTTATCCATTATGTTTTGACGAATGGAATTTTTCTAACGTGTACAACCACAGCATATTATTAATCAATCTAATTAAAATAGAGTGCAGTGCCAATCCACGGCCTTCTGGAATCCTTTTCTAAAATCATATTTTTGCTTTTTTAAAAAGTAAAAAACAACGGAAAATATGTTTTCAGACAAACAATGATCTAAGAAATCGATAAAGTGAAAATAACTGAAGATTTCAATTTAAAATTCTAAAGTTATGGTAATATATGGTTAAATTAATTAATTAAATTGGTCCAAAATTTAAATTTATGCCAATTAATCAAAAATTATTAATTGGTTGGTAAGTAAAGAAATATAGAAGATGAGGCACTTTTCCGTTGCCACCCTGCACACAATAAAAAAATAATAAAAACAAAATACGGATGGAATTAATTTATAAATCTGATTAAAATCAAAGCCCTAGAAGAACCAAGTGAACCATAAAAAAGAAGACTCGTAAGTGACTGTAAGTACATACCTCGATGCCATTTGATAGCCCTCTTGAACAGTCTCTCCACATATTATGCAAATGATGGCGAGCTGCATTTTCTCTTTGTAGGAATCAAAAAGGGTCGGCATTTGCAAGTGGTTCACACAATTAGATTCCTCTGTAATAAAATGAGCGAATAAATAATAAAATTATTCATAAAAATAAAGAAATAAAAAAAAGCAAACAAAACCCGTACCTTCCGTGTGAAATGCGATTTGCGGAAGTAAATTCAGAATATATTTATCACCCTTTTCCCGTTTGGAAAGGAATCGCGTCAGTTGGATCTGCCGTTTAATGGTCCGGATGTGCATGTCAATCGATCGCGAAGACATTTTCATCACAAGCGAAGGGTTGGACAATGCACTTTTATCTGCATAGCTATTCTTCGACTCGTCACTCGTTTTACATACTATTTTAAAATTCAAATCGAAAATTAAAAAAACAATTCAATGGTTCATTAAAAAAAAAACATTGATTCTTACCAGCATTCACTTCAACCCATTGTTGTTGCTCGAGTTCTTGACGCAAATGCGATTCGGCTTGATCCAAGTGATGGATCCTCGAAGCCAGTTCGCTGTAAGACGTCGCATTGTCTTTGTAGAATCGAATGCATGTCATTGCCGCGCGCACATAATCAACCATGAACTGCTGCAGTTGATAGAGAGAATTCAGTAGTCCCTGCTTCTCCAAGTGCCGACATATCGCTCTCAGATAATCCTAAAGCAAAACAAGACAAAATTTATTAGGGCTGATAAGTATTCTTATGAGCATAAATTACCTTCCAGATTTCCAAAGTAGTATCGATGTTCGTCATTTGCTTCTGCAGTTTCCTAACAATGCCATCCTTTAGGCAGGTCACATAAACTTCGACGAAAATATCGGTCTGGATATTGTTCTCAAGTATGTAATCCAAAACGGCTTTGATGCAATTATGTCGCAGATAAAACTGCAGCAAACTCAAATGCGTTCCATACTTTTTCAGATAATAAACGCATTCTTGGAACAACAAAGGATTCATTTCGGCATCTTTGTACTCGCTCATATTGCCCTCCAAGTTGCCAGCCGAAACGGCTTTTAGATTCTTCAACTTAGCCTTGATTAGTAAAGCAGCATCTTTACCTTTCGGATTGGCACTTTGCAAAGCAGTTCGAACGGTCTGCGATTCAAGGATGTTAACAATTTGGTCCAGCAATGGTGGGTTCTTTAGTGGTTTCGGTTCAATGGAACCGGTGGAAATTTTCGTGTATCTGGTTCTCGACACCGAGTCATACGAATCGTCCTCCAGGCTCAAACTGATGGAATCGTAGTGGCCGCTTTTATCCAGACAGCGACTGAATTTCTCGCGGGCCATTTGCAGGCATCCTGCCTTTAAACAGCTCCTTCCCCATGCGGCAAACACGCTGCCATTATCGAGACCGGCTTTTGTCGAAACATCCAAAGCGAAATGCCATTGTTCTTGCACGAGTAGCTTGTCTCTCAATTTGCGCAATACAATGGCATCGACGTGGGGCGCTCCGGAAGAATGGGGCAGCAGGTTCAGACATCCGCGTTCCGCCAACAGAGACAGCAAATCGGATTGCGAGAGAATGCGGTCCGCTTGCGATGCACCCCACGACAGTTCGCATTCGGATGATAACATCTTGGCCGCAATTGCCAGCGACCTGCAAACGGTTAATTAGTGCGAGCGTTAATTGATAAGTTTAACGAAGGGAATTATTTACTTGAGCATTTTGATGACGAGCGCGTAATCCACCTCTTGAGGGACATTAGGCTGGGGCGGCTGTAATAGTTTCAACATAACGTCGCATTGGTCCAACAGGAATCTGAAAGTTTATTAATAAATTATTATGTGCGCTTCTCGGTTTTAATTAATTAATTATGGGAGCTCACTTTGGATACGAGTAAGTTTTCGTGTGATGCTTCATTATGGATAAACATAACGAGACACTGGGAGCGTGTTCATAGGAGAACTCTTGGCGAACTATGACATTATGTTCTTGGTTATCAGAGAGGCACCAATCGTCGTGCATAAGGGACACTAAGGATATTGTGTCGCTTCTGGTGTCCGGCTGCGATTGATCGTAACAGTCGATGCAGACTCTAACGAGAATGTCGCCGTAGGAAGGCACCTGCAAATATTGTCTTGTTATTTTCCACCAATAGATATTTAAGTTAAATAAAAATTAATAATATTACTTCATTTGCCCCACATTATGGTATACTAATCATTAAAAATCTTTCATTAATCTATGATATATCAAATTAAAGAACATTTCAACGACCATAAATGATATTTATAAAAAGTATATGTTTCTATTTAAAAAATCATAACTTTGTATTAAGACTTTTACAACGAAAATAGATTTCAATTAAAGTTGTTATTAATTTGAATATGATGACGAAGACAAAAATAAATGAAATTGAATAGTTTGGGCACAACTTTCTTCTACTAATGGACCACCCAGTATTAAAAAAAAAAAAAAAAACGAAAAACCAAGATACTGACTTGAGACCAGAGAAATGAAATTTTAGTAAATTAGTAATGTTAAAAATCAATAAAATTGGAACATTTTAAATTATGTATAAATTATGATAAACTATCAATAAAATTTATTGAAGTAATATGAATTTGTGTATCTTAATTTGGGACAAAATAAGAAGAGAAATGTTCACAGTCCTACAAAAACATTATCAAAACTTTCTAACTATTTGATTAATTTTAACTAATTAATAATTTTGTGTTCTGAAAGCAAGTCTAATAGTAGTTTATTTCTATCGTCCACAATTTTCAAATCAATTTTATATATTTTACTCAAGTTCTTCGTAATGATATTATAATCTAATATGAAGGTTAATAAGTTTGTTGAATTCCTAGTCTAAATTTGGTCCAGAAAAGTTCCATCAATATGTTAAAAAGTAAACTTTTTGCATTAAAAAAATTAAAGGTAATTAGTTTTTACACTACAAATTACTTAAAAAAAAAAAAAAAAAAAACGAAATGAAAATAACATTAAACTGCCTAAACTAAAAAGTTCGGCTAATTTTCGGTTAAATCGGTTAAAAGTTAAAACTGTTGTAACAAAACTAAAATTTTCGTTAATCATTTCAAAATTATGTCTTATTGGAAAAAAAAATATGAAAGAAAGAAATGGTGATTATGTTTTTTGTTTGTAATTATCTTGAGAAATTTGACTGTAATTACTTTAAATGTTATCTAACACCATTCAAAAATGTGCCACAAGAAATAACGAAAAAATATCCATATAATTTAAATATGTACTTACCAGCATTCTTTTAGGAGAACAATTAAAACATATCACGCGGCCACATCTTCGGCAATGATGTCTTCGATTAAACATGGAAAAAATTGTGTTTTGACAACACATGCATTCGATCACCTAAACAGTCCCAAATTTGTAATTTACTATCTATTTTAAATTTTAGAAGTAACCAACTCACCTGGTTATTAGGAATCCAGTCAGCCTTAGAGGGAACTTTTTCAGGCATACGAAAAAGCTCCCTATCGGGAGAATAAATGGAATCGAGACTTTCCATTAATTTGCCTTCAGATCCCTTGAACAATTTCGGATGCGGATCCAAAATTACCCGAAATTCTAAACTCTTCTCAGCGTACTTCCTCAATAATTCATCAATACTTTCAAGGGAAATCACACTTTCGCTAAATTCGCAATTCTGAATCGTATCCTTAATAGTATCAAGCAGCAATCCAAGTTTATCAAGTTTGGTATTCATTAGAAGCATTTCAATAATTGCTAATGGTGTTCCAATCAGTGGCCACAATTGATCTCGTTCGAAATGGGGAAAACAAGTTAACATTTTGCTGCCCACTTTAACATTTTTTATATAATTCGTATCGTCGAATCCGCACTTGGAAAGGTATTTTATAATAAAGTCGAGTTGTCTCAAGTTTCGAATGCTTCGCAACAGGTTCAAGCAGATCACTTCGGAACTTTGAATTTGATCTAACAGTTGCTCAATCATTGATAAATCCTCATTGGAATTAAATAAAAGCTCCACGTATTCAAGACTTATATTCTTGAGGAGATCAGTAGGTCCGTATATTTTTTGAAACATCAACAAATTAGAAACCTGAAATTTTTTTCTATGTAATTTTGGTGATTATAAAAAATTGGTTAGTTGAAAAATTACCTTGGGAATTAATAGCAACTGTTCGAAAATATTCTGCGGGCTATACATGCAAAGTTCATGAACTGGGAACCAGGAAATGAAATCAAAACGATGACGAATACCTTCGCAAAATTTTATATGCTGCGACCATTTGTTTAAATGCGGATCCGCTTCGGCTTTCAGTAATTGCACACAAAAATCTCCCGGCCAAGTAGAAAAATTTTCCAAAATTAAACTAGTTCTTAGATTAATATCTTTGATGAAACGCACATATTTGTATCCCTCCTCTTCGAATTTATCAGTGACCAAATTGCTTAAAATCTTGTCGCGTAAAATATCTGCTTGTTCGTCTAATTGCCACTTGGGAATACTCTCAATTAATTTCAAAAGATACAGCCAATTGCAATTATCCTCTTCGGAAATTTCTTCGGCGTCTTCAACTTTATCCACTTCATCAGAAGTAAGGGATTCGGTGTCGAAAACGTTTTTATCAAGATACTCGACGCATTGTTTGAAGTGAAATTTATTTAGAGCAGCAATTACTCTATTGTTTTTGTAGAGAATTTTCAAATTGTTCACTTGATCCGATTTGACGAAATTGCAAAAGTATTTTGTGCGATTTTCGTTGACATCCATAAAATTCAAGTGGAAAATTTGGTCAATCATGAAAGCCAGCAACCAATTACGTCTTTCAATGTAGGAAAACACAGCTTTGGTGGGCACGAGAGCCTCTTTAATGTGAGCATTTTCGATTTGGACGAACGTGATTCGGGGAAAACAATTCGACGTAAGATGATATAAGAGATCAATTTTTAATTTGCCAAATAAAGGCTCCAAATCGCCGGGGTCAAGTTTCCGTTCGAATATAAGTTTCCCCACCAAATCGCTCCGGGAGAATTTGAGCAATTCGAAGTACGAGACAGCGTTTCCCTGCGCTATCAGATCGCTATTGTTGCCTTCGATATAAAAGATCTTCAGGAGCAATTTTAAATAAATAACTAGCCGGTGAAAGTAATTACAGTTGCCTTTAGATCCAATTACTTCGCGCAAAGTCGTAAAAGTTTTATGGGCCACGTGTTTATTGCTCAGAGATCCTTTGCTTTTGCTATGTATTTGACTTTTTAATAAATGTACTGTCTCGTGTAGCACTTTAAGATGCTCCAGTTGTGCGGTATGCATTTCATGATCGAAATTATACTTGGGATTACAAATAATCTCGTGCAGACTAACGTCTTCGTATTTCTCGAATAACACTGAGATTTTTTCGCAAAAAGGACTTCGTTTTTCCACGAAGCTTAATAATTCCCTGGTGTTCTGTCGGTTCGTGGGAAGAGTTAATATAATGTCTAAGGTATCCTCGTCTTTACGGTCCGGCAGAGGCTTGAAGAACTCGTTTAGTAATTTCCAGGGAGTTTTCTCGCTATGTGGGACCAACTGGGGCATTTCCCTTTGCAGATCTTGCACTTTGAAAGCTTGCTGTAGTGTTGCACGCAGATAATTTAACTTTTCCGTGTAATAAATTTCTTTGGCTAGGTCGCTTTCTTCTAACGCGAAAATCTGTAATGAGAAAAATGTGTTTTGCATTGTTTTACCCACTTGAGCTAAATAAATGACTAAAATTATCAATGATGGTTAAAAAAGAAGGGTAATTTAAGTTTATATTTTTAAATTAGTTAAAATCATGAAGATGAAAATTACATATTTTTTTACATGTCGAAGCTACATTTACTAAAAATATATTAAACTTCTAAATAAGTTATAAATTTAAAATACTCAGTGATATAATTCTGTCCATGAGTTGAGTTTAAATGATTTTCGACAGCATTTTTTTTAAATTTTGAACGGCTTTTACAATAAAATAAAATAATACATTTCGGTTCTATTTAATTGTTATAAACTTGTTTAAATATTATACTACTTCTTTGCACAGGTGTAACTTTTCGGAAGCAGAATAATAATAGTTAAAATGGTAAAAAAAAAGATTTATAATATTTAAAATAAATTGTCTAAAACCAAAATCTAAAATTAGTAAAAACATTACATTCAAAATGGAATAGCATATGTATTATTTCACCAATGGATAAAGGTCATAAAATAATGTTCAGTTATAAGCATGTCCTATTCTCAACTTAACATTTTCGGGCAATTTAAAATACCCAGCATACTATTTATGTAAGTAGCGGTTGTATGATGGTTGTGGTCACTAGCAAATCTCGAGAACTGAAAGTGCTAGAATTAGTGCTAGGAATTCTTTTAAATGATCAAAATTTCTGAGTTTTAATATGATAGCGGTTGGACTCAAAAACTAAAGACACTTTTTATTTAGAAAAAAATCCCGAAATTATTACTTTGATTAAATTTCCAGCAAAATTAGGAAAAAACGAATGTTTTTAAGGAAATTAATTTTTGACTATCTAAATTCAGAAAAAAAAATAAAATAATTCAATTCTCATTAAATAAATAATGTATATAATCAAAATACTGACTTAATCTTTATTTTTTAAATATTGACTTAATAAATACATTAATTGTAATCATAGGAAAGACCGAATGGTCAACAGCCTTGTGCATAAAAGGATAAAAAATAAATATAATAAATGAAACATTATTTTTGGTATATATTTTTTTAAATTTAGAAATGTTAAAACTAACAAATGAGGAATAAAATATTTTTTTTAAGGAAAACTGAGCCCCAAAAACATCGTATTATTAGTGTTGTTTCAAAACAAAACAAAAAAAATTATCAAGAGGTTCATTAAAACCAATTAAAACATTTAAAAAATATAGAGCGCCATTTAAAATACATAATTTTAATTTAGTTAAAAAATATCGATTTCCTGTATTAACCACACTGCGGCAATTTCTAAAATTCTAATTTAAATCAGCTCCACTTATTTGAAAATTGTTATGAAAAAAATTTTAAAGGTAACTAATTATTTTCTTCTAAATGTATAGAATTAAAATAAAAAAAAGTGAAACTAATTCGATCAATCACCATGTAAACTTAAATTTATAATTTTTACGTCATTAGCAAAAAAAATAATAAGTGATTACATTAAATTGCGTTAAATTTTCACAAGTTTATGTATTTTAAAGTGAAATTATTTATCTAACCAAAATTAATTTACTTAAAATTTGAATCGGCTTCTAACAACAATCTACTTTCAGAATTTTTCTGAATTTATACAAAGCGTTTTATTTCACATTTCAATTTTTTTATCAAAAATTTAAAAATACCAATTTAATAAAAAAAATCAATAAATTTATCGAAAAAGAATAAACATTTAAACAAATAAAGCAATTTACATGAAAAAACGTAATAAAAAAACAATTAATTAATTAATCATGACACTGAACTTTTTGCCGTACCCTTTATTGTTCTAAAATAAAATCTGCTAATTTTAAAATTACATCTTTTACCAGATATTTAACACAAATATAAATATAATTAAAAAAATAGAAAAATTTTATGCAATAATAATACCGTTCTTGTATTTACTAAAAAAAAAAGAATTATAATTGAAAAAGTATTAATTAAAACTCAAATAAACGAATTCAAAATTTCAAAATTTTAGAAAAGATTTGGGGATATTGGCAGGGTTGGCAGGATTGGCAAGACAATAAATCATTACATCCATTACATCTGATTATAATGTAGTGTCAAATCAAGTCCACTTCGCATCGCTAAACAACTGGACCGTAATAATAATGAGAACATATCCTTTACTAATATTGCTAACAATATCATTTATAACTTGTACGTCAAGTTTATGGCCCCCCGAATATTCCATATCCTTAACATCAAATGAAACATTCATCATATCGGACATGTTTGACACGGATGACGCAGACGATTTCAGCGATGAAGATATTGAAATAATAAAGCAAACCGATCTGAAAAAGCTAAAAACCCATGCGAATTCGCATCACAATAAATATTACATGTTGCATCAACTGATAGAGCGCAAAAACAGGGAAGCGAAAAATATTACGACAAAGACAACGGTAGCAATCGATTCGAGAACGAAAGCTCCGGAATCCGAGTATCCTGTATACGATGAACCAGCTTACGCTCGAATAGTCGACGAAAATAAGAATACCTTGGTAGGCACAACAATTTTCGTGAAATGCGAACAATCATAAAAAGAAATCCTTATAAAACGAAAGTAAATCTAATATTTCAGCCGAATAAAAAATCATTGTACAAAGACAATAAAATCCGAAGGGAAGTGGAAGCGAAAGAACAACAAAACGCAACTGCGGAATCCCCTGCTGCTGATTATAATTACGAGTCCTTAAGGAACGAGTACCACCAAGAGGTGCAGAAGGAGAAAAACGATGAGAAAGTATTGAAATATGTAGATGTGCACGAGAAGGAGTCGCCAAAAGAATCTTTCAAGAATATTTTTTCATTCAAAATTCCCAAAAATTGCACAAAGGAAGAAATGAAAGGCATAGGATGGAATGCTCTGAGGTGTTTTGTAAAGGATGCTGCGAATGTAAAAAACACAGACCCCAAACATCGGTCGCTATTTTTCCGCAGGCTGGGCAAAATGGTGGTTATCTGGGCTGTGGTTTATTTGATAATTGCAATTCCGTGCTGGTGCACCAGGGGCTGGTGTTGCTGCTGCTGTCGGTGCAAATTCTGCCGACCTCGGCAAGTAATTGATGAAGCTAAAGAGTTTCTTGCGAACAACCCGGTCGGAGTTTTACATGTTGATGGGGAAATTATGACTTATGAACCTACAATCTATGAAAAATATGCACAAAAAAGGCTTGAGCAAGCTATAATGAAAATTTAATTTTTTATAGTTATAATTTAATAAGACAAGTTGTGAAGTGTCCTTTTCTGAGCTGTTAATATTTAATATTTTTTAATCTTTTCAACTTTTTTTTTTAATGGAATACCTTAATTTTCTTATTAAATTTCGATTCATCTTTAAAATAAAGATTATTTTGTAAAAAAAAGTTGCTTTACTATTTGCTTACTTAAAAGTTATTACTTAACATTATTGACACTATTTAAAAGCAGATTCAAATATAAAAAATAATATATTAATTGCGATTAGAGAAATAATTTTAGTTTGAAATACGTAAAGTAATGAATTTTACGCAATTTATCGCGTTTATCCTTAATTTTTCGCATTTTAGCTAATAAAATACAATAAATTATACCATTTTAATTTATAGGTGAATTATTGAAATATTATAGCTTCAAAATTTTTTTAACTTCAACATTTGGAAGTAATTCATAGCTATATCGCGAAAATTTTTATCATAACAATTTCCACATGAGTCAAGTTGATTTAAAATTTATATTTTCAAGAGGGCGATTATATCGGACATCACAACCAACTTTTGTTTTAAATTGCGCTAAATATGTTTTATTTGTTTTTATATTTCCTCTTGATATAAAAATACTATTGGTTTTTGAAAATTCCAAAAAATACATATTTTTGGTCAGTTTTCCTTAACAATATTTCTCTTTTGTAGGTTTGAAGATTGTATATTTGCACGAAAGATTTCGTGGATGAGAAAATACTACAAATATTTTTTTATAAAATAGTCAAAAATTGAAAATAAAAGAAGAAGATTTATAAGTTTCACTTTATAGAAAAGCCATGTTTAATAGTCAATTTTAAAGGAAAACTAATTTTTGTTTGTTTTATTTGCAATCTACGTAAAAACTGTTTTGTTGTTTTGCAAACTAAAAATAATCACTAAAAATATTGAAAAATAGAGAAGTTATAACTTTAGAAAACGTCAAAAATCAGCCTATAGGGACAACCAATTTGATGCATCCGGGACATGCAGAGTTCCAAAATGATTTAACAAAATATTTACGGTTTTTACGGTACGACTTCCAAACTCTGACTGTTCGTTCAATCACAAATCTACACAAATCTTCCATCTTTTCATTCATTTTTTTAATTTTCTGCTCTCACATTCCTGCTTCCAATATAATTCAATATAACATGCATCTGACAATTTCTTCTTTCATAAAAACAAAAAGTTACAAATAAATTGTTCCAATATTTTATAAATGCAATTTTTTTTAAACCAAATGCCACCGCTATAAATAACTTACTTATCTTGCACATCATCTTCGAAATTCATATAACTATTTTAAATCATTTTTATTTTTTAAATTTGAATGACGTAACTAATCCATTTTATTTTGGCGTGGCATTTTTTGCAGTGTTTTGGATAATCAGTTTCGCTTTTTTTATTTTTTTATTTGTAGTAAATGGTAAATATGAGCGCATCCTATAAATTATAAGAAAAAACAAAACAAAAGACATACCTTAATGACTTGATGCACCTTGTTGAAACGATTCTTCTTTAAACTGGTAGAAATCAAAGTTTCCGCATCGACCAGCATATGTCCCATATGGAATTCCTCTAAGTCATCCAGCATTTCCAGTCTCCAGAGCGCTTCCTTGATGTGCCTATTAACATCTTCGTATCTGGTGTAAAGTGGCGATCCCAAATGAACTTTCGGATTTTCCTCAATGGAAGTTTTAAGGAAATGCAGCAAAAGTCGTAATTCCTTATCAGTACAAACAAAACCATCGCCGTCATCGACATTTAAATGGCGTTTCTTAAGGAAACAAAGCGCAAAAATGTCCTCCCACAAATCCACTTGTAACGATTGTCCCAGTTCCGATATCTTTCTCCTAGCTTGAGTTACCGGGAGAGTTACATCTTCAAAACAATGATTTCTCAAAACTTTAATGACGTTAAACAGAACAGTGTAGCAGTCGAACTGATCAACATCGCGGCATTCTACTAACGATTCCGAATTACATTCAACGCGGTTCTCTTCTTCGAGCAACAGTTGCGAAGTCAGCGTCCAAATCGATTCGTTCTGTAAATTCAAATACCTAAAGAATACTTTGAGTAATTTCGTTTCGATTATGTTGCGGAATAATTCTGCGCTATCGAGATTTGCGTTTTGCCGTTTGATAAAATCGACAATGGACAATGTGTATTTGATTTCATTGAGATATTGCTTCAAGAACTCGTCCTCCAGAAGGTCCACTTGGACGTCCCTTAAGGCATCTCCGATTTTGTCACACTGAATACACTCGCCGTTCGTGTATTTGAGCACTTTGAAGGCATTCAGTTCGTTAACGAGATCGGGCTTAAAGTGCGGACTCGATGACTCGAACAACTCGCCAAACCAATTGCATTTATCGTAATAACAGCGGGCAAACAATGAGAAGCCTTTGTGTAAATTCACTGGCTGCGATATTTCGTATTGAAAAAAACAATGCACAACACGAGGGTCATCGTTGGTCAACAAGCTTAAAAATACGATGTCTTTTTGAAGAATTTTCTCCTCGAACAGTTTGTAAAGCTGCGGAAGAGTTTCGCTTCGGAATTTCCCTAATTGTTCGTCATTTTCCAAAGTCGATATTGCGAAAAGCGGATAGATTTGATCTAGTTTTTCACTGATAAGAGCACTGCTTTTGTTTAAAATCGAAACTAGGTTATCCATCACGAATTACGTTGAAATTATAGGGAAAAATTGCACACATCGCTCACTCACAGAAACAGATACAGAAATGAATACTAAATGCGGAAATATTATTGTTTGCCTTTATCTGAAATAACTGATTGTTATGGTTTTTTTTTTTTATTTGCAGTATGACGATTATTCACTCAGCTGATTCAGTGTTTACTTCTACCACTTCTACCAAACCTTCTCAGACTCTCTATGTATGAAAATTTTATGCAACTTGCAATACTTAATCATTGCTTAATTGGTAGCCTAAGTTATTTTAGCTTTAAAAGTTTAAAACTTTTTCCGCCGCAACTGATAATATTCGTTTAATTCGTACGGGTATTATACTTACACCGGCCGAATAATAAAAAAAAAACATATTGCTTTGATCCAAATTTGCGTTTAAGGAAACTTGAGCACTTTTTGAATTTGAAAAAAATGGATGATTTCTTCTAAATTTCATTATAAATTACAATCTGAATTATTTTTGCCCAACTTCAGAGTTTTGCTTTCCAAGAATGATTAAATAATAAAACACAAATATAAGATTATTAATTAAATAGATCATCATCCATCATACTCTTTTTCTACTGTTTAATTTTCACTTTTAATTTATGCTACATATTGTCCTTTATCAATATCAAAGCAAACATAAATATCCATACCTTTCCACTTTCCCGGAAATAATTTTTAAGCACAACATATCCAGTCCAATTGTACAAGTATAGTACGAGTAAGTGCAACGTATAAGTCAATTTTTCTCAAAATCACTCGCTCAAATTGCATGTTCAGTTTATTTTTGGAGCGGATTGTTCTTTATCAAAATCAAGCATAAAATTTCATCTATGTCTTTTTTGAGCACCGGAAATAAATTTTTAGTGCGCGATGTCTGTTTCTATAGTATATGAAAAGATAGTGCCACATATAATATAATTTTTATACTATATCAATAGAAACGCGTTCAATTCTTCAATTTTCTCTCGCATTCTATTGAGAAGGGTTGAAATAATAAAATCGTTTTTTCCAATTGTTTAAATCGTTTTAGGTAAGGTGTATTCACATTTTTTAGTTTTTCGTAGTTTCTTTTTTCTTGGTCTTTCTTGGTTGCAATTTTTTGATTACTATATTGACTATTAGTAATTCAGCCAAACGTAACTAATTGGTTTTTGTAAATTTTGTAAAAAAAAAAAATAGCTCTGATGAGGGACCCAGATCTATGTAGTTCAAAACGTTAGCAATAAAATGATGTAACAGTTAGTAGTTTCTTTGGGGTTTTACGTTTGCTAAGCCACCCAAAACGGAAAACTACCCCAAAATAAGAACAGTAAGCAAACGTCAATTTTATCGCTCTGTAGAGAATATTATTCTTTATCAAAATCAAAAATAAAATTTTATTTAAGGTTTTTTTTTCTGAAATAATTTTTAAGGATGCGGTATTTCAATAGTACATGAAATACGGGTGCTACTTACCCGTATTAGAATTTTTTTTTAACTTACTGTTTTGAATGTTAAAATTTCCACTTTGATTTGTATAAAACATCTTTATTTGACAAAGCAAAAAATAAAATTTAATTTCAGTCCTTTTTGTATTCCAATCAAAATGCAGAATACATTTTTCTCAATGTTTTGTCAACTTCCCGGAAATAATTTTTAAATAACTATGTCTCCTATGTCGTTGGTTAACACGTATTACATTTATCAACGTAAAGCAAGCAAAAGCAAATTTTGAAAGTTTTTAGGGTATTTTTGGGTATTTTAAAACCTGCAATCAGAATTCATTCATTACAACCTGTCTTACCTGTCTTATTAACATTATTTGTTAATAATAATAATAAAATATACACAAAGATAGTTTTAACCGCAATTAATTTTGAAAATTAGTCTTTTTAAATTAATAGAAATTTTTATATCGTTATTATCACAGAATACCTATGAGGATCACGGTAGTGGCCCGATAATAAACAGTGTCTTGATGATTTAATTTGTTTGATTAGGATGGTCCTTTCCAGTAATAATGACATCGAAGATGAGACAAATTTGGATGGGCGAATAGTTGAAAATATTGATTGGAAATTTTCCAGTCGGCTTACTGACCAGGAATTGAAAATTTGCCAGAAAACCGTGAGGGACCATTTGAATAAGCTAGTTTCAAAAAGAAGCTCTATGAAAGGGTGCCACACAAATTGGAGCCTGGATTGGGGTGAATTGGTGCCTGCGAATCCTGCGATTCTTTGCTGAAGAGTATAACAGAATCGACTCATTTTCGAAGCGGATGGTGATTGGCGATATAAAAGGGATCCCATACTAGATCACTAGAACAACGGAGACAAAGTTCGTGGTCCAAAAGCGGTGAACCGGTTCAAACCATCATCAAGCTCGGATTAAGAACCAAAATGGTTTCACTTTGTGTTTGATGGAATTGGAAAGGAATCCTCCACTAAGAGTTGTTCCTATTGAGTCAGTCACTCAATTCGGACCCATTCTGTCAATAACTGACCATATTCAAGCATGCGATTGACGAGAATTGGCTTACGGGAAAGGTGTTGTGTTCCATCAAACAATGCCAGGACCCTATAAATCTTACAAGTTATTACCACATTTGCAAGCAGTAGTATTTCTAAAATTATCTCGGTGGTAAGAAACTAATTTCAAAGGAAGCTTGAAAGTCCTTTAAGTTATTTACCAATAGGGACGAGAACTTCTTCAATCACAGAATTATGAAAGTACCTTCTAAATAGACAATTACACAGAAATTCCCCTACCTATTTCATTAATTAATTAAGATATTTTTTGTGTACACATTTTAATTTTATTAAACATTTTAATTGCAGTAAAATATCTTAAATTAAATTTAGCAGTAAATCAATAAAAACTATTAATTTGTTAATTTTCATTTTCGCTAAATATGTAATAAATAAATAAAAACAATAAAGTTTATAAGAAAATTACTTTTATTATTAATAATAATGAGTATATTGAAAAAATATATTTGCAATAAATATTATAATAATTGTTAGAATTTTAAAATTATATTGAAGAACCATTGATCAAAAGTTGCAAAAAGTTAAATCGTATTAATTAAATAAAACGATTTTAATTGTATTTATCTAGAATTGGAACCTATTTCGAATAATCTTTAATAATTCAAAAATGAAAGAATAGCAATTATTAAGTATTATTATTCCAATTATTCCCTAATTTTTCTTATGCTTAGTTCTCTAATATGCAATGAGAATGCTAAAATTAATTTTTTATTCGTTAATTTTTTATTCATATTTAAATTTCAACAAAAATAGCATATTTCTATGTTACGTCGAAAAGTTGGTTTTCCTGGCATGTCTATATTCTACACACAAGTTTTCTTCATCGAAGGACCGAGTACGTCAAATAGTTTACTTTAATTAATAAAATGACTTTGACAACCTCTGCAAAATCGTGACGAAGCGGAGGTAAATAAAACAATAAATTGCCTGTTACTGCCGACCACAAACGTTTTCAAGCCAATTTGAGGGCGCGTCGGAATGATCGGCAATAAAAGTAATTACTTCGCTGGATTTAATAGCAGACGTGAAGAGAAGATTTTAGAGTCGGAACGGAAAATAATTTGTTAAACGAATTATATCATTTTGCAAATAAAAATAATATTATGAAGAAAAGTTCATTAACAACTGAAAAACATTTTATCATATTTTCACTTTATATTCATTTACATAAAAAACAAATATCTCACAAAAATTTGAACACTTCATAAACAACTGGTAAAAATAATTATAAAGCAATATAGGAATAAGCATTTAACTTTTAGGCGAATTTATCAGTTCAGTTCTAATGAAACATGGAAATTTAAATTAACTCCTAACATTCCATTAAAAACATTTATTGCTGCGAATAATTTAAAATTTGGTAATTAGCAATAACAATTTTAAACAGCTTGAAATTATTAATAAATAAATTCCCATGGGAATACAAAGTTATCAACAAAATTTACATCAAATACTTAAAAAAAAATGTGAAACTGTTGCTTCATCCGTCTCATTCGTTTCATCATCATTCCGGGAATTGATTTATTTATTTTAAAAGAATTGATATTTTTATTAATTTTTATTTACATTCACAGATATAGGAGGAGAATAAAGAGAGCGATAATTTACAAATTCTCCGTGGAAGTGTTACGACAGTCGTCATGAGCTTCCAACTTGCTCAACTGTCTCATGGAAAATTCATGAACGGTATCGAGATTGTCCTGTTTGGTTGAACATCGCGCACTGTTTCGCGACCCGCTCCTGATCATCGGCACCTCAACACTCACCACCGTCGTCAGCACCGAGCCCCGATGGTTATTGGTGCCCGAGCTTACTTTCAGATGGTCGCCCACACTGCGCTTATATTGACCGCCGGTCCCATACGGCAGAGGCTTACCGCCGATAGCTCCTTTGTGACGTTCGGCGCGATCCTTGCACAATCCGTACCGCCCCATTAGAATGAAGAAGTCCCGACGGTATTGCTGCGTCAGCAGCGCATATAAGCAGGGATTGGCACAAGAGTTCAATGGATAGAAGAAGACCAAAAGGATCTTCGTTTGGGTGACCGTTATTAATGGATGTCCCAATAAAGCCGTCAGTCCGAAGAATGCGATGGGAGCCCAGCAGGCAAAGTCGGTGAAAACCAGCAGGGCCATTCTTTTCGCAACGGTCAGATCGGATCGCACTGAAGTGACCGAACATGTATTGCCGCCCTCCGTGATGGACCGGTACATGCTTCCGTAGCAGACGCACACCAAGGCGAAAGCCACCGCGTTAAAAGCCAGGAGCGTCGATAAGTAAATCACATCCCCTTTGCCTTTGTTTTCCAACGGTAGACAAATACTCGTCTTCGAGTATGAACTGATACCTATTAGAGGAAGTGCGGCCATGCAAATGGCACAAATCCAGCCTGCGAGCATCACTCGCACGGCCGTTCGCAGCTTCAAACGTTTATTGAGATGGATGGCCCAGCTTATGGTGTACCATCGCTCAGTCGTTATCACTGCCAGCGTATAGACGGAGAGGATGTTGCCGAAAATGGTTAGGAAACCAGCCACGTTGCATCCATCTCCTGGAATTTCGTTTTTCTTTGTGCAATATATATTTTTTTTAAATTCAATTCTGATGTCTTAAAATATTATTTTTTGTAATTAAATTCTATAATATCAAATATTTAAAAATAAAGTTTCCTATTGAAAAATAAAGTATCAACTATAGAAAAATGTTGATGATAATTTTCTCAAACCAAATTCAATTTTATTTTAAATTAAAATCTACTAAAAAATATATTATGGTCCAATACACAAGGTGATCCGTTCTATAAAAATGATAATCAACTTTTTAATTACAATACCCTTTTATTAGTAAATAATACCTACGCTTCAAAAAGTTGCAATATTAATATTTATCAGTTAAATATTTAAAGCCGAAAAAGTAGTCATTATAGAATGAGCAACCTTTTAATGGTTTTCTTAAAAAAATCGTCGAAAACTCAGTTCAATTAAAATTGAGTTTATATCTAATATCAAACAGTTATTTAAAAGTATCAGAACTGGGAGTGAAAAAAAAATGGGAGCGAAAGAAAAATTTAATTCAGATCTCAGTACCAATATTCAATTTTGTTTTTTAAATATTAAATTTGAAAATTTCAAAAAAAAATTAGAAAATATTTCAGTTGTAAAAATATAAAAATGGTGCCATTTAAAATAATGAAGTGGGTAACGACTGGCGGTATAACCGTAAATACCATCATTTTGAAACAAAAATAAATCAACTCGTCTTATGGTTAAAATGCTATACGAAAAATTTGAAACATCTAATTTATTTATAAGAAGTTAAAAATATTTTATCGAAAGGGTTCAATCAATCACTCTGAATATTTAGGTTTATTTTTTAATAAAAATGATTTTAATTTATAATCTGTCGAGAATTTCCACGTCCTCAAAGGTTTCCTTACAATTAAAAAAAAAGTATCATCAGGTGTTTTGCAAATTAAGTTAAGTTAAGTTATATTGCCAAATTTGATGGTTGTCGTCTTTGGGTCCGGTTATTTGATATATTTATTATTGGTTTGGCTAATAGATAAGGATGCCCTTCTGTAGTAGAGTCAAGTATCTGATTTAATATCAGAAGGTAAGTTAATACCTGTTTTGATACAAAGTTTAGGACTTCAACCACGTGTTTTAAAATGTATTTTGGAAATACTCCTGAATTTGTATGTTTCCTTAGCCAGAAGTAAAAAAAAAAAAAATTACGAGCGCTTTCATCGATCACCCTATATATAAAATTATTACAAATATCCTTAGAAAATACGTTTAAGAAAATGCCAAATAAAAAGTTCATTGTTGCTCGCTGTAATATGCGTCCGGCGCCTTCACATCAATACCATTTATTAATCTCCACTAAAACAAAATTCTAAATAAATTAGATATCCAAACGAAATTTTAAATACTTCAATTGAAATTCACCTATATTGCAAGATAAATATCGCCCTGTATGTGTTGTAAAAATTAATAATTGCAGAAAAACTGCAATTTAAAACAAAATTCCAAGGATTTCCTAAAGTGGCTATTTAAACATATAAAATTAAAAGGTATTCGGACGGCTCCTTCGCAACATTTCTTATTCGAACATTTTAACAAAAAACAAAAACTAAATATATCCTTTAACTTATAAAACAAGAAAAATTAAATAAGAAAAAAATAATAATTAATGAAAGATTTCATGGAATCAGGGTAAAATAAGCCAAATTTTGGTACACATTTCTTTTAAAATCGTGGATTAAATGAGAAGTAGGTTGAGGTTTAAAAGTTTATAACAATTAGTTTAAAAGGGAGCAAAAAACATAAAATGAAATCGCAATATAACATAAAATTGAAAGTGAGAAGAGACTGAAAAACCAAGAAACTGGACTTGTGACCAGCGCAATGAAATTTTATAGTGTTTACTTTAGCATGAAGTAGGCGAAAAACTGGCGGTGGCAATAACGGATCAGCAACCAAATTCGATTTTCATGTAAATTATGGATTTGAAAATTTGCAATGTAAAAAATATTAAATTTCGAAGAAATTTTTAATGTAATATGAAAATTGTAATAAGTTTCAATAAAATTTATTGTAGTAATATGTATTTTCAGATGATAATTTAGGATAAAATACAACTAAAAATGTAAACCATACTTTAGAACAGAGGGAGTAATAAATATTGTAAACTAGTCGAAAAAATGTCATTACTGCAATCATAAAACTCTTGAATAAGTAACAAAGCAAACGAAGGAATAAATTGAAGTCCGGAAATGCATAACCGTAGAAAATGAAATTCTTCAGCAAACAATCAAAAGCGCAAACATAAGAAAGCAGACATGCCGGTTGAATTTAAAAAGCATGATTACCTTCCTGCCAGTCAATGGCGTAATTGAAGTAGACGCCGATGGAGCACGCGTCGACAACTGCAATGAGCAACAAGTGCAAGCCGATGCATAGATCCGCCACGGCCAAATTGCACATGAGGAATTTCGAAACGGTGAGTCGAAAATGAGACGTTGCTATGACTACAACCACAAAGAGGTTGCCGATGATGGCTGATAGAGATATAAACCAGACGGGAACTCGCAGCACCCAGTTTCCCATCAGATCCTCGCAAGGGTTGAAAGCATCTGGAGCCGGATAACATTTCACCTATACGTGAATACATTGCGGTTGTTATTAATTAGCTAGATAGGTCGGATCTATGAATCCAATACTTCGTGATAGTTGCGATAAATTTGACCGCAAAATGCGGTGGTAATGGGGAAATTGCTGTTCATCGTGCCGTTGTGGAAAATCCCCTCGTCGTCGCTGCTCCATAGGTCTTCGTCGGTTTGCAGGATCGAGGTCTCGCGCGCCATAGAGCTGCCATTCAACTTCAGCAAGCCCTGCAGAGCGAAAGTGTCGTCGCTGGAATTCTTCGCGGAGCAACTTGATTGCAGTTGCTTCACGAAGCGTTGATGGTGCTCGAATTCGCGCGGATTGTGTGTGTGCGGAAATTTGAATGCGCAACAGTGATAAGGGTAGGTGAGCCAAGCTTCCTTAATGAACTGCAACAAATGAAGGCTATCATAATACTACAGGCACCTGGGAATTGCTCCCTTATTATGCTGCGCATTGTGTAGCAGTATCATAATGTACTCTTTGTCTTTTACGCAATCTCATTTTGATTTATGAGAAGCTTGTTTTATGCTGTTTTTATTTGTTTATTAAATTATGATTTTATAATTTCAAAAATATTCCTTTTCGGTTGTTTCGTTTTAAATTAAATTAAATGATAATGTGGACCAAATAATAGTCTCTTTGTAATTGGACTTTAATTTGTTTAGTGTAATTGGCAATTAATGAACCAATTTTTAATGTGTAAATTTAAACAAACACGAATTTCGAATAATTATCAGGAAATTTGAATATACAGGACAAGAATTACAATTTTAATTGTGAATATTATTTTCTTTGTAATTAAATCCTTCATACGCTAAAAAAATAAACCAATATTTTTTTCAATATTATAGTGAAAACCGCATTTAAATCGATTCAATAGTTTTGTTGTAATGAATTAATTGAATCGATTTATTCAATAGTTTTATAGTAATTAATTAATTGAAATTGATACAAATTGCCTATTTCCCCTTGTTTTCAGATCACAACAATAACTTCGTAACCATGGAAACATTAAAACCTTAAGTGGAAATGAGCAATAAATGAAAAAAATAAAATAAAAAATAGAAGTAATTATTAATACTTTCACTTTTCAAATTTTTGTTATTTTAAATTTTGAACTCAAGTCTCTTATACCAAGGACACGAAACGCGTTATGTCAATTATACTTTTTTAATAAAACCATCCTGTATATCGTTACGAATTTTGAATTGAATCTAGGCAGAAACAAATGAGGGGTCAGTCATTAATACTCTATCTGTCCCAAACTATGGTATACAAAAAAAGATAAAATACACGTAGTGGGTTTTAATCATTCGTTACGAAAAAATATGGGAGGGAAGATGCCACTCTAGATAGCCAAAAAATTGACGTGTGACCAGCGGAGTAAAATTTTACAATTCGTATATAAGTAAAAAGTAAAGAAAAAAACTCGTATTTTGTTACAATTATGTAGTCTTAAATTAAATTAATTAAATTAAATTAAATTAATGTATAAAATGGGAAACTTTGATGAAAATTTTAAATTACTTATAAAAGTTTTAAAATTATTTCTAAAGGTTCAATAAAATTGATTGAAGTATTATGTATTTATATACCATAATTTAGGACCGAAAGAAAAATAAACAATTTATGATAGACACATGATGTTCGGCATATTGGATTATTTCAATGAAATATAATTTTGTCCATCGAAAATAATTTAGGGAGCCATATCATATTTTTAAAAGCGGAAATATATTTATCAATAAATTTGTCAATTTTTCTTTTTTTTTGAAATAAAATGAAACACTCTGCATAAAAGACCAAGCATAAACCGTTTTTTCGCAAAGTCAGCAGATAACAGAGAGTATTTAATTGAAGAAAACATTAATCTCACCAAAAGACAACTGAAAGTCTCGCAATCAAATAAAACTGTCCTGTTCTTCAATGCTAATTGCCAATAGAACAAAATTAATTGAAGAGCAAAAAAAAAACCAGCAAACCTCATCTAATTTTAATTAACAAAAAAGGAAAACTCTTAGACAACTCCCACTCATTAAAACAGGTCAAAACCAAAATGGAAATTTCAAACGTTATCTGAATTAATTATAAGAAAAAAAAAATTAAGAGTAAATTTCCTCTCAGTCTCAGAAATTAAAAATTACTTACGCGAAAGTTAAAAACCGAAGGAAAAACTTTGAGGGTCTCCGTGTCCTGTACCTTAAGGACATCAATTTCGCGCAAGCCCTCGACGGGAATTTCGGCGATAGCAGTGCTGCTGAGGTCTCTGGAATTTCCATTCGGTAAACATTAATTATGAAGACGCGACAGTGGCTTAATTAAAAGCTGCGCTGCACTGAATAACTTGCACATTTTTCTCGCACTTACATGTCACGTAGACTTTTCAAACCGACGAAAGCTCGCCTGTGTAAATTCACCAGCTGCGCGTTTCCTTTTAAGCTCCTGCGTGCGTGCGGCCACAACAACAAATATCATCATCATTTGAATAACCTTATCTTATACGATTAATTATTAGGTACATCCATTATCACACTGTATATTTAATATGGTTGTCATAATTTCGCTTTGTGGTTACTGATGGTTACATTGGTAATCGTAAATTCCCATCAGGATGAGTACTTACAGTTTGGCTATTTCCGAGCCGTAAAATGCCTCTTCGTCGACTGTCTCCAAATCGTTGTAATTCAGAAGTCTGCAAGCATTTGCACTGTAAACAGCTTTTGGTAATTTAGAGTGGTAATTACTCACAGAGTTTCCGTTTTTACTTTGGTTATTTCATGGCTTCTGATGCTTTTGATGTGGTTATGCTCCAAGTCTCTATATTAATCAGAAATTAAATATGGAAATAATACGACGAGTAATATCTATTTTTATTAGGATAAATAATAACTAAAGAATTTTTTTTATATTAAAATAACGTTTCTATAGTTTAATTAATTAGTTAACAAGCACTTAAGAGAAAAAAGTTTGCCCATGTCTTCTTTCGCACTGAAATGTAAAGTCAGAGAAAAGTTTTAGTTAAGACATTAAAAATTAATGATAATCTTCAGAGATTATCCATTAAAAGCATTTTTTCCATGTGTTAGTTTTACTTTCCGTTCATTTTTCTTTTAATAAAAATCAATACTGGGTGTCCCATCGAAAAGTATCCACCCGGAATAACATGAAAACTACTCATTTTAAGAAAAATCCCTGAGACACGTCAATATTTGTTGTTAGGGGGACATCTTTGGGAATATTTCGTTATTTTGTAACAGTCACCCTCTGCCCCCCACGGCCCCCAACTTAAAAATCTTAAATGGCATGGGGGGTCGAGTGACCCCTCATTTTAAAGAGAATGAGAGAAAGAGAAAGAGAAAGAGAGTTTGATTGTAAAATAAAAGGGTATTTACAATGTAAATAATAAATAATAATGGCCGTTTTTAATCATGCCGAAATGTGTAGAAACAAAACGTAGTTAAATAATATTTTAGTATTATTATCACTCAATTAAAATGCCCGAATGAATATTTAATAACCATTATAAAATCCATATTACTAGTATTTCAATCGCCATTCCAATATTACAATAAGTCATAAAGACCCACAATGAAAAGCCTTTTACAACCCTTCTATCGAAAATTTTGATATATTTTTGTGTGCGAAAACCAAATCTGATATCAGTCTGTATCTATTTATCTCTATATCGATTATGTATGATAAAAAAAGTCAATAAATATTGTTTATTTTCGGGTTTCGCAGTTTTAATAAAATTTTTATTCGAAAATTGATAACCTGGTAAAAATTATGTTTGTGGCTTTGAGTTTCAAAGTGTTCATAGTTTAATATGGATACAAACAGAATCTTAATAAAATAACGAAAATAATGTAAAGAAAGTCTGATAAGTAAAACTTTATAACATTATATCTCCAGGAATACTGGGATTTCGTACATAACAACTCTTTTGGTATTGTTAGTATCACTAGTATATACAGGTTGGAACCAAAAAGTAAATCAAATCCGGGTTGCTCATAAAGCTTATAGGACATCTCAAAAATTGATAACGTTAGAAAGTACTGATACTCCCTCTGTCGCAAATAATACTCGTGATGTACATTTCGGTTTTAATTTGGTCCCAAATTACGGTATAAAAATACCATCACTTCAATTAATTTTATTGAATTCTTAAAATTTAAAAATAATTTTAAATTTTCTTCCAAATTTCATATTTTTTACAATACTATTTGTTACCATATCGAAAACAATTTTGTATTTATAAAAATTGTAATTCCTTGAACAAAATATGAATAGCACACGTTTATGGTCAATTTTTATTGAAATAAAATCGACGAGTCAACGAAACTCGACCTGCTAAAATCCGGTCCGCGATTCTCTGACCAGAAACTTTTTGGACGAGATCCATTACGTCGTTATCGGGACGTCCATCACGCATTCTAGGCGCTATTTTATAAGCACATAATTTACATAAAATACGAATTTGGTTGCAATCGTGGTCAACAGACAGTTTTATGACTTCTCCGTCTCATCTCACATATAGACCAGTATTTTGATTTAATGAATCTCCCATATTATATTTCTTATTGGTTGTGACTTTAGTTATATCATCTATTAATCAAAGATTTTTAAAGAAATGTATATCATAATTTGCGACAAAGGGAATGGCATTTTTCTCTAGCTAAAATTTCCCCTTAAACAAAGGCGTTAAATTTTTCCTAACGTATTTCTTTTCTTTTCAATTTTTTCTTTTTATTTTTTTATTGAGTTCAAAATAAAAATGTCTACTAAAAATTCGGATTTATAGCTTTGAAATTTAATTTTAACGAAATAAAAACAATTCCAATTGGTTTTTGTTAAAATTCTGCAAAAAAATAATTGTGGTAAATTTTTTCAGATTTTTTTAATTGTAGAATTTACTTTGCCCTTTGTTAACTAATGGTCATTCTAAAAAAAAAGTAATTTCATTATGAAAAAAAAAAAAGATAAAAGCATTTTCCGTAATGTAACGTAAAAAATGTTTTTGTCGAGACTGAAAATCAAATGTGTCCATTAAAAACGCCAACAGGGGAAAATGCGATAACAATAATGTAATTTTCATGTAAAAAAAAGCTTAAGAGGAGATTTTATCAATCGAAAGAGCACTAAATAGATATCATCGGGTGGAAATATTGGTCGAATGGAAGGCCTAATAAATACAGAGGGATTGGATCCACATTGCATTTATTAGGCCGTTCAAGTAAAATTAGAATTTATTGCTAATGGCTCTTAAAATAACATTTGTATCAATATCGGGCGGATTTTAATCAGCAACGTTTCCAGGCGAATTTAATTAAACCGTAGCGAATTCGGAAAAGTGCTTTTAGGCAAAACAAATTCATTGAAGATGCATCATTAATGGGAACATTGCGCTTTGAAAGTTGCTAGAGCACCTACTGTACCCATAGTATTCAGGGTGTTTCATTTTAAATTTGGCCGGTTAACTGTTTTGGGAGAACTATTAGACGTAGACCATTTTTCTTTTCGCTTTTGTAATTATCCCCAAAACCCCACTTACCAAAAATATTTTCAGTCCTTGACCACCGTTTGAAATATTGAAGTAGATATCAACTTCCGGTATAACCGGAAGGGGAAAAGTGCTGAAAGAATTATAGTTAAGTAGGGCCTTGGGAGTAATTAAGATATCAAAAATAAAAATTGCTCTATTTAAATTAGAGCCATTCTCCCAAAACAGTTAACCGGCCAATTAAAAAAAAACACCCTGTACATTATAGTTCAAATCCAATTAAATCAATTGGAGTAATAATTCAATTTTATTTCATTATTAGTCAAGTATACAGGGTGGCCATTTTCTCAACCCGTATATGGGTAACTTCAACAGTTTTAGAGATGGAGATTCGGTTAAATGGGCAAAAATGGGCAGAATTTCACGCTCAACTTATATCCTTTTACAAAAAACGGATTTGGTTCCAGGTTCCCGAATTATCCCGAAAAAACTAAAAATCGTTGATTTTTTTGATAATTTATTCCAAGAAAACTATCTGACGCAGAATGAATGTAATAATTGTTCCCAATAGATATTTTTAATTATAATCCAAATAATTTTTCAAAATTTCCATAGCGTACCAGATTTTCGAGATAAAATATAAACTTATCTTTTTTTAA
>JASKGO010007820.1:0-31456 GCA_030556065.1 Holobus sp. GC000080 | reverse complement strand
GGCGACATCCAAGACCGTCTGAGGCTGAGCGACCGGGCGCGAAGACACAAGGGAAGTGCGGCAAACGAACTTAAGGCACGAGACAGATTCTTATTACACCCACATAATTAAAAGCGAACGAGGCTCCATGAAATGAAACTTCTTCTGAATTTACATACAAGATGTTGCAGGCAATTCCGTTACGCGGAATTTATTGTAAGTGGCGGCTACGATTTTCCTCTAAAATATCATTAGTTGAAGTAAGAACTAATATCATGCTTCACGAAATATGCATTTTAAAGTTAAGATCCTGTGACAATGAATACCTTAAGCTACTTTCGTCTTGATGAGGACCTCCGCAATCGCGACCGCAGGCAACTAATTGTTTCAAATTATATGCTGCGCAATTTTGCGAAACATTTTTCAGATGGGGCCATTAAAAATAAAGATTGTCATATTTCGATAAGAAGTAGAAGCAATTTTCACATATCTAGATATTACAGATGGAATATTTGATTCGATTGATAAAAGCAGCTAAATCTTGAGGAAATTTACAGAACTTTCGGAATAACAAAAAGTGCTGCTGCAGATCAAACAAATAAATCTTTTAATGCGGGAACCTTTGAGAAGTCGGTGCACACGGTTTCCGATTCCTTAAAAAGCGACTGTAACAATATACGACTGAAAGCAGTTCTTTACATTTCCCGCCCGGAAACCGATGCAACAAATAATTGCGCACCGAGCGCTTATCTAAGCATCATACATCAAGTAACTGGAAGAGTACAACAGATTGATTACATAGTTGATTTATTTCCGTCGTCGCATAACGATGTATTGACGCCCGCGTCATTCCGTAACAAATGCCGGCTAAATAAATTGAGTAGTTAAAGGGCACAACGAAGCGCGAGAATCGCGCGCGCCTTCATGACTTCTTCTCTTCTCCGCAACACACACACACACATACACGCACACTAAACGAATGGGCGAGTGTAAAATGAAATGGGCACGTGAAAAATGGGTCTGCGCTAGGAATTTAATTTCGAAAGAAACCGAATACATGCGTGCGTGTGCGTTCGCTATCGCTAGTAAACCGCGTGAATGACACGGTCGGGCCCGCTGGTAAATAGCATTGAAAAACATCGGACAGAGTTGCGGGGGCGGCCCCGCTGAATACGGGCGAAAAGCGCAATAATAATTATTAAACGAAGCCCGAATTGAATTAGACGTTTTCCGTTTCGGTTCCGGAACACGAAGCGAAAGGGACGTGCCCAGCCGCCCAAAACTTACATTCACTTATAAAAATGGCAACGAAGATTACATCAGTTATCCTTAGCTTGACATGGAAGTAAGCCTAGCGTATTTAAACCCGACCGGAGTGTATAAAATCTATCACCCAGACGCGCTCACACACAGTTGCCATGGTAAGCTGTGCGCCTTTCGCGCGCAAAGCTGACTTGATAATTTTCTCAATTCAATCACGGCGGCCGGAAAACAAAATCGATCCCGCTATTTTTCAACATTTGCATGCCATAATCTAATTTACTTACGAGTTTAAAGAGCAAATGTAGGCACACGAAGGACCGATAAATACCTGAAACAAAATTACGATCATTAGTAAATGGCAATCGTTCTCTTCCTTATATAAAAGTTTTTATTTTATTTTCAAATGACATCGATTTTATTTTTTTCTGACAAAATTCAATCAATTTGACTTTAAAAGATAACTTGAATAAGTGAGAACATAGATCGCATTTAAAGATAAACTCTTTCCTTTCAAATAGGGGGGGGTTAAAATAATTAGAAGCAAATGAAATGCAACGATATCCCGACACCCCGGCTCGGGTGCACCCGGGGGATGGCAGGCGGAATCTTGCCGGCACAGAGCATCAAGCAAATTAGGTACTTTGTAGTTTGCAAATATTGAAGCGCGTCACGTATTTCGATCATCAATTATTCGCTTATATTATTCGAATGGGCCGCGCGCGAGCAACGTAACTGATGAGGTTCGACCTGATAAAAATTGCACGACAATTGCCTTTCGCGTTACGATATACCGCGCGTATTGGGTATATGGACGGTAACATTTTTTCCGGCCGCACTTTTCGTTCGTCGGATTGAAACGTTCGCAGTGTGGTGGTTTTCTCGTACAATGCTGCGGCCTCCGAAGTATCGAGGCACGCATATAGGGAAAGCGGTTCAAGCTCCGCGGACGCCTATAAACATTAGGGCCACATGCGAATTCTATTGGAAATTTAATATTTTATGCGGCTCCCGAAAACGCTCCACATTTAAATGTTGTCTACGTGTCTGCGTGTTAAAATTTTACTGTGCATCATGAAGCCGCCGCCTGTATAAATACAAGGGCATAAAATTTGTAAACGGCGGCTTTGGCTAATAATTTTCAATGAAAAAAGTATACAGAGTTATATTATGTTTAGCAGCGGCAGCAGTAACGAAGCTAAAGTTCCGTTTTTTTTTTGCTTCTTCTTATTTTTGTTGTTATTTTGTAAATGGAGAAGACATCCGCGACGTAAATCACGCACGCAAGCGGCGAACTTTATGTGCGCTTAAGATTTTTTCTTTCTTATTCTTTATTATTTTCGTTTTTTTCGTCGCTTCGAAAATCAAAAGCGCATTATGAAGTCTTCGGAAGTGGCATCGAAGTGCAAACATGTAACCGCATAGTTTGCGTCGAGTTCTTGCTCGCTCGCCGTCGCTGATGAGGAAAGAATGCACTTATTCGCTTAGTGCGCTCGCTACGGGATGTGTGTCGCTGACGGCAGACGAGCATTAACTGGAACTTATTTGCAGAAGCTACGATTTTTACGACAAGCGAAGTACATATTGTACAATAACGAAATATTCCATCGCCGTTGCCCTTTAATGAGTCGTGCAGAAGCTCGCAACGAGCTTTCGAAATATGGTCCGGATGAGCGAAGGCGAAAGCGCGCGCGACATAAACTCCGGCTAACGGCCGAAGAAAGCCTTTTAAAATATTTCTCGACGGCGCAAAAAGCTGCTCGTCCGCGAGCGCCGCCGCTCGAATTGTCGCTTTTACTGTCAGAAATATAAAAAGTGAAAAATAAAAGCGAACACTAGTAGCGAGGCCAATAAAGCATTTAATGTCGCCCGGAGTCGAATCCGAGCTTCTTCGGATTTTCGCGCACAGTCTCGCGGACCAAACTGTAAACTCTAAGCAAAAAATCCCGGCAAAGTAATTTCAACCAAATTGGTTTAATTTATTTCCTTCATTTTCCTATATGCCTGATTATTTTTAGTTTTACAAATCGTTAATCAATATTACGAACTACTAAATTTGCACAAATATTCATGAGATTTGTTCGATCAATATTAAAAGAGTACATTACTTGAAACATATGCATGATTTGTTGTTGGTGCCGTCTTAAAATAGACGCGATGGCAGTTTTTTAGGACGTCGTAAAAGCGGAGGCTAAATACCTTTGCGCTGCACAGACACCCACGTAAACGCGAGCTTTATTATCATTATTTAAGGACAGCGGACATTGCAGAGCATCGAAAAGCATCTTGCCACTATCTCCCACAATATGGCTTTGCACTAACGCGAAAATGGAGAGCGCAAGAGGGGCAGCGCCGGAATGAGCAGGATACATATACGTTGAACACTAACTGTACGGAGCTTTTGTCTCGGAAACGCAACATCGAATTACTGCATTAGACCGATACGAGTATACCTTATTGCGCAATATATGCCGAACGGCCAGACGCGTGATTAAAATCGCGCAAAACGAAACGAGCGAAGAGAAAAAGTGAACCTGTGGGGGGCGGCAAAGAGCGCGCCGTTAATTCCCAAAGTGTTATTTCGCTAAATGCGTTCAGATAGTCGATAAACATGGACCTCAATTAAGAAAGATACACTTTTCGGGATTCGAAAGCAGATTAGTGTTCTGGGGCGCCGCCGTTTTAAACCACGTGCCGAAAACTTTTCCGCCAATTCGTTTACTCGGAGCGGCGTCGGCGGCAACTTGTTTCGTTTGCCAGCGTCATAAAGTATCGGCGAACGATGCGGCGTGGAAGAAGTTCATTATCGGGCACATCGTCGCGCAACTCACCGCAATTAACAATTTAAAAGAAACGTGTCGCGCTTGTCACAAATACAAGGGGGTTGCTTTTCATACTTCGATTAATATCTTCCGATGTAACAGAGCCGGAGCGCACAGGGCGAGCAGTGATTGCAAATTTTCCGATGAGACCGCCGGGGCAAACAGAAGAGGGGGCGGCAGGCGGGTGCGGGCGAGGAAAGCGAAGGGGTGAGCGCTGGAGTTACCAGTACCAGAAGGGCGGCTGTAATAGACTAGATTACAGTTTAATTCCATTACCCATTCAAGACTAATTGGTTTACCTAAACACTATTCCACGTAGCTAATGCGTTTAGATTCCTATTTCTAATATGCGGTGTGTGGCTTGCAACATATCAATACAACGGTTTTTCCGATCGGATCATCGGTCGGCTGCATTTATTCGGTCGGGTCCAGCGCATTAAGCATTTTAGCCGCGCTGATTTTATTCCGAATCGCAAAAGCGGCACGAAATCATTCGAAATTCGACGCATTTTTGTTTCATTTTTTAAGGATGCAAAATTTTAAAAATATATGAAAAACTTACTGACACAATCATTAATGGTGTGTCGATGTCGATAAGGGTTTATCCGGCGAGTACATCGGCGGCTGATTTGTAAAAATCGTAAAAAAAAAGATGAGATTATTGTCAGCGGGCGCGATGCCGTGCAGCGATAACGTCGAACAGTAATTCCAACGATTATGTAAATCGCACAGCACGACTGCCCTTATCTGATAGTATATGTTTAAGGGAAGCTCGGGGTTGGCGTAGGGCAAGGTTCCGTAACTCACACCTGACGTCCACCTTATAGCGTGCCAAAATTAACGCTCCTCCTGTTATTTCAGATCAATTAAACGCCCACAATTAAATTAACCAGTCGGTTAGTTATATTAAACGAACTAGTCCGTTGCAAGGGGGCCATTTATTCAAATCTGCCGCTATCTGCTCGCGTTGCATCGACACATGCAGCCGCACCACCGATCCGATCTTCGATTATTGAATCGCTAATTGCTTGTTTGGATGCGATGGAAAACTTCGGAGCACTCCATCCGATGCGCGGACCTTTTAGTTGGGAGAAGGCTGCCGTAGAAGTGTGCTAATTGACTTAACTGCGAGATCAAAATGCTAATTTCCGGCTCGAAATCACCCCCGGCGAAAATTCTTCGCTTTGCTACATTCGGTGCAATGTGCACTACTGACTAAAAGCTTGCATTCCACATATGTATTTTCCGCTCGACGCTACCGCGCCGCATATACAGTATGTTCGGTAATGACGTACTTTAAAGCGATAACGTTTTTTCGCCAGACGTACTTTTTATACGTTCCAGTTGCTGAAAAGCAATTCGGTGGGCGCGTTTTTTCCGTTAACGATCAATAAATCTTTCGCAAAACAGAATATAAATGCAATTTTACAGTTGGTTATTTAAAAGCGGCCAGCGCGAGGTGATTTGTTTCCACCGAGCACCGAAATGATAAAACTAAACAGCATTTCATTGCAGCCAGGAAATCAATAAATAATAATTCGAACATTTATTACGAGCCTAAGCCGTAGTTATTACCATTTGTTACCATGGTAACAAAGCATTTCGCATGCACCGTTTTAAATAAACAATGAAAAAGCAGGCATGTAGCAATGTTTACTCTGATTACCATTGTTGCGCTCAATTTATATATATTTTGTAATAATCGAATAAATAAACAAACAAACTCGCCGCGCAGTATCAAATAAATTCCACCCTGTATACCATATACCTGTTTTGCAATAAAGAGGGTAACGTTTCCCATTAATAGATTTATTCGCTAATTTAATTACTTATTTCATTAGCGCTCGTCAAACAAATTCGAACAATGTTTATCCTCGAAATTTTTTTTAAAAAGAAACGAAAACTAAAAAGCAACAGAAAAGTCGGAAAACAATTCGGAAAAGCTTTCGATTAATAACCATGGAGTGTAGGATAGCCAGGAGCGAAATTTATTATCGTCGTGGAAGCAGGCAAGCAAGCAAGCGTTCGCATGGAAACGGAACCAAATTTAATGTCTTAAGTTAAGTTTCGTCCATAATGTAGCAGCTCATGTAAATTTAATGAGAACAATAGTTAAGGCAACGAACCGTTTAGGAGCGTTTAAAAGGCACGCGGAGGCCAAGAAGCGATTTATGCAATATAATAAAAAAGGGGCAACAATCGATGCGGTGGCGAAAAAGTAAAGCAAGTACGTACTCGAATAATGTGCCCGTAACACCTCTCTCTACCCACACGGGCACACACCTTCGCGTACTGCAGAGCCCGGCGCCGCCACACAACACACGACGCTCGCACTGCTGAGACTGTACCGTAAATATATAGTACAGTCTAGTAGTAGTGTATGTACTATTCACGAGGCAATATTAAAGCTGTAATTTATAGTTTCAACCTCCATAATTCATTTGCTTTAAGATTCGAGAGAACTTAACACGCATAGTGCAATAAAGCGCGGATATAAAGGCTCTTAGATATTGCGAAAAAATGCTAAAACGCCAATGAATCTGCTCTCCAGGATAATATTAATAATATTCCATTGGGGGCCCTCCTGGTACTCTTTGTCGGTACTCTCCACTCGCATCCACTGGCCCTGCATAATAACAGACACACACAGGCCGATGCTATGCCGCTGCCGCTGCAGAGCTCCGTAGGTAATATGGGGTTAAACAGTAGCGAAACATGTGAAAAGGAGCAAGAGCGGCGCGTTTATTCGCAGTCGCAGAATCTGCGGTCGCCTTATATTGCGTCATTTCGCCGCGGCAAAGTTTTCCGGCGGGGTGGCGGCGCGTTACGCCGGGCCTCCAAATAGTTTCGCTGTTTACATTGGAAACTTTTTGAGTGCACACATAGGAGTTCGGTGGAAATTATTCACGATGATACAGCGTGCAGCGGCAATAAAATCAAATAACAGTCGGAACGCGCGTTCCTTCGATTGCTTTTCAACCCTATACTAGCTACCAGTATTGTTCGTTTTCATTAACTAATGTCAGTGTACGTACGCGACACGTGAATTTAAAGGGGCGGAGGACAATTTTAACATTTTCTCACTGTAATGTCAGTAGTATTTTATTTTTTTTGCGCGTTTTGTGTTTATACGGGGTGTCAAATGTACACCGTACAAATTAATCCAGTTAATAACATCGAAACGAAATATTGAATAGTGTGATACATCCGGTATCATGTTTATCTGCGCAAAAAAAAACACACAGGCGTTTTTTTTTATTAAAAAGTAAGGTAAACCCTTCGCAAATGAAATTCCTGTTTTTCCATCTACGCAGTTAATTAACCATTAACCAGTATTAAATTACATTCAATGGCGAATGTTCGGCAAACTAGCATTTATTCAATTTGATCTTTTTAGTGCGCATCGCTGTTAATTAATTTCCGCTGCTGTTTGTTTGCGGACTTGTGCGGCTCGGTGTGGGTTTCCAAATGTGGCGGCGGCTCCGTATATCAGATAAAACAACTTATTGAGCGACCGAAGAACCGGGGCCGAACGAGAGGACCGTCAAAGATGCACTTGGAAGACGCACCCGCTTTTATTAATGCGATTATTCGCACGGAAAATATCGCCCACTAAATTTTAGTTTGCTTTTCTGTTTAATATAGATGGCGTTATTGCGCGCACAGAGGCATTGCCAGTGCCGAGCACCGCGCATAAAATTCCAGCGAAATTTATCGCAACTTTAAGAGGATTATATTGAAGACATAAATAAATACATACCTACGCGCGTCTATAGCCGTATACGTATAAAAGAAGTTTATTTTATTCAGAGCAATTTCGGTGTCTGTCGGTAAGTATTACGGCATCTTTGACGTTGCACGCGCGTTTAAGTTACCTTTTCACGAGCGATTGCCGATGTCCAAAGCTATTTCCAGTATCGGTCGCTTATGTTTTACAATACGCCAGACGGCTTATTACCCAACGTTCGTCCCGAAGTCAAAATGGCATGATAGGTAGGACGCATTAGCAAGCCCTTCGGAGCTTTCCGAACGGCCGGCGAGCGGCCTCTCAAAGAGGAAGGGAATTCCGCGGAACATATTTTTACGAGTGCGCCAATTCTCAGAAGGCATTTCGTAAAACCGGACGATTTTATTACAAAACGCTAAGAACACACGGCCAACACAAGGGCACATCAAATAAATTCATTTAAAACCGTTGTTTTTTTTTTGCATTTCTGGCCAACCTCGCCGCCGACTGTTTCCCCTTCGTGCTTTTTTACATTCATCAATCACGCACACGAAACTTTATCTTTTTTCCCTGCCCCTCGGCAGCGCTCGCTGCGATCCTCCTTAAGTCCCCAAGCTGTATTTAGCCAGACATATGATACTCATGTCGCCCACTTTTAATTGCGCACAGCTTGGATACATCTCTGTTCCACTCGCTTCGCGTGCGGCTACAAAAACACCCTATGGCCTATCGAATTATTAAAAGAGACTTTCCAATATTTTCCTTCTGGAATTTATGCCAGGCTAGGGAGTGGGTCGGTACAAAACTCGGATTTTTGATGCAGACACCAAAGTGGGATAGGTCCTGCGACAGCGAAATAGCTACACTCTAAATTCGGAATTCGTTTCAAAGGAAACGGAAGCAACGTAAAAATTGCCGAGGACCGAACGCGCGGAGGGCGAAGTGCTGCGAATAAGAGTGATTACAATGAAATCATTAATAACGTTAATGTCACCGCTCTCGGGAATGTCTTTAACCGTATGCTACGTGTTTTCATCCAGAATTAGGCAACCGAGTGATAATCCCAATAAGTATCCATTTATTATTCGACGTCTGCAGGCAAAAACGATTTCGCTTGCCGCGCGCTTGTAGAAAATGCACAGCCGCTAATTCCGCACTAATCGAGATTATTCGTTTCTCAATATGAAAAGTATCTTGCGGAATATTTCAAAAACACTTTTTTATAGGAATGATTGAATGAAACTGAAAACAGGCAGCTACATTAAAAAAAAGTATTAATGGCAGGCAGTATAAAAATACAAAAATTAATTAATTATATTATATCGTATATATAAAAAAGAAACACCTTATGGGGAAGCGAAAAATGTTGCTTATTTTCAAAAGCAGCGATTGCGTGTTTCAGCAGAGCGAAAAACGAGTAATACGAGTCGTCGAATTGCGAGAGTCAAGTGTATAAACGGTTTATCGTTATCCCGAAACTCGAGTGTGATTTTTCGACGAGAATAGCGGCATTAGCAAGACGAGCCAGCCATGGAAACGATAGGGTGCAATTGATATGAATGAATCGGTATCGTGTTCGGCAATAGTTATACCTCGAACGAGCGTCGCGACACTTGACCAGACGCAGACAGACGAAGCGAATGAGGCGAACCGGAGCACTAGATGGGGGCATAGAGCAGGTCGTGAAACAAGCAATTCGGATTATTCAAAGTGATTGACCTGAATACTGGAATTAGATACAGGGGTGGCACCCTTTCAGAGCGCTCTCTGTAATAAGATAGGGATTCGGTGCTTCGACTTACCCGCCGCGTTTTTTTTTTTTTCTTTTGCATTCTGTACGTACACAGTATATGAAGGCGAAGAAGATCTCGCCGCTTCATAATACAGCGATGACAACTTTAAGAGCGAACTTCAATAGGACGTGACACATTTCGGGGGCGCAGGAAATCTTTTTGAAGTGAGTCTAATAAAGGCGAGCGAAGTGTAAGGCCACCCCACGACCCGTTTCCAAGGCGAATCGAATAATATAAACAGCCGCGCCATTGATGATGTGAGTCGACGACGCGAACGTCGCGAACGTTGATAGCGAAACGGCCCCCCCTAATAAATATTACAGGCCGCGAGAGTAAACGTTACGGTTGCGAGGCCGCCGACCGCCGCTGGTGTCGCAAATTAGCGCGTCGCTGAAATATGCAGAATCTCGAAACGCAACACGGCCGGTCCGCTAATTGAATGTGAAAAATTAACCGGACGACAATTAAGTGGCAGGAAGCTGTAATTTTGATTACCTACTACGTGTGTCGCTGTACACACAATGCAGCGCTCAGTTTTCATGCACGCCGGGCTTTGCGTGTAATTACTTTCTGTAATTGTACGCGTTCGCCAATAATTAATTAAACGCTAAGTACGCCAATCTAGTTCAATTAATGGGGCGCCCATTATATTCCCCGTACCTACCGAGAACGAGGAGGAAGGGGTGCGGCCGTGGGGGATGATGCGCTTTGTGTGTGTGTGTGTGTGTGTGTGTGTGTGTGTGTGTGTGTGTGTGTGTGTGCAAGCGTGTGTATATAGAGAGAACATTGTTTCCGAAATTTGTTTTGTCGAAATAAGAAGAAAAGCAGCGCTCCGAGATATTTACCTAAAAAGCCTTTCATGTTCGAACGATCTCGCGCCGCGCCCCACACCAAATTGCAGTCCATTGTTTTTCACCTGCATCGAATCGTTGCAGCGCGATAACTATCAAAGGCGAAAAGTAGCGTCGCATTAATAACCGGTGTATTTTTCTTCGTTTCGGCCGCCGGCGCGGCGCATTAAACGCGAGCGCAAAAAGAAGACGGTTCCGGTGCGTTCGCGGCAATGCAGAAAACGAATTACAGTTTCCCCGTTTTAATTGCGGCTCTCCAAACTCCTAATTACACCAGCTAATTTCTACTTGCGCTAATACAAAGCGCCACAATTCTGGTTTATCTGAAGTTTATAGCAAGTTTATGCCCTGTGCGGTTTATTAATAATGGCGATTACGAATGTTACGTTCGAGACGAAATACTATCCTTCCGCGTATCATTGCGACGGACGCAAATTGCCTTATAAAGTACGCGCGAGCCGAATTTAATTAATCATCGCGCGTTAATTACTGACCGCACGCTGCAAACCAATTCAAAGTGCGCGACCAAAGCTTTGCACTCGTCGAGATTATTAATACCCGTTATAGAAAACGCATACCCCAACAAATTAATTATCTGCATCGATGGCCAAATCTCTTTTTGCCGTTTCCTATGGCTGTTATTTTTTTTTTCCATTAGTTACATGTATCGAAATTGCCGGTTTTGCCGTTGACAAAGTTAAATGTCCGATTGATTTTTCGACAAGCAGAATAAAAATACAAAAAAAAAGCTTCATTTAATTTATAGCTTGAATAGATCGAAAAAAAAAAACCAAATGCATTTCGAATTACACGAAATGCGAGCGAGAGAGAGCTATTTAACGCTGCGAACGTATAGTGGCTTAGTGTCGAATTACGAAATATCAAAGCTAGCGCCCCATTGTTCCGGACAACATATGCTACAGGTTTAGAGACATATTTCGCAATAAAATTGTTGTTTCTGTTTTATTGCTATTTCAACTCAAAACTCTGCGGCATAAACAAAGCGTTAAAAGTTTTAAAAATTAATTAATTATTTAACCACAAACGAGCTTTAGCTTGCATAGATGTACACTTTCATAGTTTATAAACGGTTTATTCGTTTATAATATGCAAAACCGGTAAGCCTTTGTGTAAAAAAAAATATGAAATTTCGATTTTGAAACATAAATAAATAAAAGGGGCGGATACATTTGGCCTCTCAATGGAGTTTCAAGGATTTCAATAAACGAACAAAAACATCGGTATTATTAATTTTTCCGATAATTTTAAATATTTGCAAATCCCATAAAACAAACAAATATGCTGTTCCTGTAAAAGCGGCAGCGCTCACTAATAATATTCCACTGTTAATACGCTTTGATTTTACTTTTAATCGTATTAAAAAAAACATTCCAGTCCATCGCTATGTTTACCGGGTGGTAACGATTTTAGGGCCGACGCTGGCATTTTTTATTTACCAACCGAATTTTATTATAATAAAAGCGTGTTAAAAAATTAGCAATCTTATCTGAGATAACATTTCCAATTTATTGGTACAAACTTCAATTTTCTAGCACTTTTGGTTTAACCGAAAATGACCCCAGCTTTTGATTTTTAAATCGCATCTACTTATAAATAATTAAATGGCCTGAAATCGTTGTCACCCGGTATATTAATATCTATATTGCGAAGAAGGGGCTCGACATTTAAAAGCCAATATGAAACGAACTCCAAATAACACCAAGCAATCAATAAATAACATTAATAATTAATACAGAACACACATAATGTATTTCGAATTGCTAATGTATCAATGTTTAATTTCCAGCACGATCTAAAATTATTTTATTCGCTTCGAAGAAACCTAGGGAAATTTCGTAGATGTATATAAAGGAGCTTAATGTGTCTAAGTGTCTCAACATCGAAGACGAAATATATTAATCGTCGATCTTATCGTTTCACGTGCATTACAAATTCTCGACCTACTAATAACTTTATCTGTTAAAGTTTTAAAAGCAAATATGCATTTCGGAATCGGTTGCATCGGCGATGGAGAAAAGTAAAGTGCATTTGTACAAAAGCAACTGTATCGCTTAAGGCTAAAACTGACGGCTACAGTAATCGTAAATATTAAATTAGATTAAAGCGAAATGGCAGCTGCATGTATAAATTAAAGTGATTAATAACAAAGGGACGGGAGGGGGCGGCGAATAAGGGATGCCCGGCCGTCTATGGAGCGACCGACGGCCGTCGTTCGTCGTTGGAAGCTGATTTGTGTGGTGTGAGGGCCAGTTTGGAGTTTAGTTCGGCTACAATATTAGAGTGGCAAGTACAAGCAGTTAGCGGATTACCAACAGAAGACATTATATATGGACACGAGCAGTGTATGTCGCTATATCCATGTCCGCAGTGCAAATAAGTGGTCAGTTTGACAAGTCGAACGACGGCCAAGTTGACAACTCGGCGCGACTTGCATTTACATGGAAATTACGTTGCCGCTGCTACTTGCTGCTGCTCTATTACGGGAATTAAATTCGCCGTGGCCGGTGCTCTCTCTCTGTCGTTTATTTTTGGACGCCGCGATATGGTGTGTGTATATTGTAAGCTAAGGTAAATCATGCAACCGAGACCCATTTCGGGGGGCATCTGAGGAAAAATTCATTCATATTCATGCGTCTTGATATAACTTATCGTTTGCTGCAACGATATTTCGCGCACTTTATACAAATACAGGGTGATTCACGAAAACGGTAGGACCACAAGTTCTATTTCTTGGTATATATATTTCTAATTAAAGCAAAACATTAATTTTCGATTTTTTTTTGTTAACTTTTAGCTAAAAAGAATTATTTAGAAAATTATTTTTTCGGTTCCAACCTAGTCTAAAATGACCGGAAAAGAGAAATATTTCAAAAAGAATAAAGTGATAGAAGATTTTTCTTTAAAATGTTTTTTTTTCTATTAAAAAATCAAACCATTATTTACAAATTGAGGCGTTCATTTAAATAAATGAAGTAACTCGAAACTTCCGGTAGAACTGGAAACAACAACGAAACTTGTGCATAAAAAATGTTATTATTTATTGCTCCTGTTGTATAATAAAGAACCATTGAAAGGTCCATTCTCCCAAGGCGATTCTCCCGTTACGAGTAATTGCTTAAGAAATTGCAGCGCTTGATTTTTCCAAAGGTATCATTTTGAGATCTGCTCTCGGAGTTTACGGCCGCGAAAAATATAAATTTTTAATGAAAATATGAACGTCTGTTTAATATTCACAAAGAAAATAGAATATGCTGCTTCACTCTTTTTCGCTCATCCCATTAGAAGTAATACAAGCCGCCGTACTAATGACAGTTCAGAGTTGTTTTTCCAAAACAAAAACGATTTAACTTTTTAACTGCATATACATATTAATATTGACTCATTTTAAAGTGCAATTTACCTGTACGAGTAGTATTTTGTTTACATGATGATGCAAAGTAATATACCGACAATGCAGCGAGCAAGCAGCAAGAGCTTTAAACAAATAACAAGCGCAAACTTACTTCATATAATATACATATTTATTATTACTTTATAATTAATTACTACTATTTTAATAATCACTTTACGTTTTCGCAACTAATTTAATCGGCTTTCGTGCTCTTGAAAAATTAATTGTTTTTTGGCCATTGTTTAGACAGGATGTCTGTAATAGACTATTATACACTTATTATCATTGGCTGCAAAAAGGTTCCTTAGTTTCAGAATTATCCTGAAAATACTATTTTTGAATTAATTATAATAAATGAAAAATTAAAAGAAATTAAATCAATTAATGTTAACTTTTCGCCTCGGTATAAACAAAGTTAGCTATATATTGCCAACCTTTATAGACATCCTCTACAGTTATGGATTATTCATTGATCCGTTATGATTATAAAACATGGCGTAATTTTTGCCGGATCATTAAGGAATTTGTTTTGCGCGCCGCAAAATGAAACAACGGCGGCAAACGCACGGCGGAATTCGAAACGAAATTTTAATATTTCGCAAAACCGATACGTCCGAAGCAGTATTTCATACTTAGAAATTATGAGCGGCAATAAAAAATATTTGCGTCATAAAATATCATTTTCGGCACCCTCCGACGCTAAATTATTCAGCATTTTTCACGTATTGGTGCGTATAGAACAAACGATGACAAATCGCGCGCACCCAGAAAAAGCTACGGCCCTCCGATGTAATCTGTACACTTTTGTCGTACTTTTCTCGTACGCCGAAAGGAGAAGAATAAAAGATGCAACATTTTTTCAACTTCGAGCTACGAAAGTGCGTAATTAAAAATGCTCGCGCCCAACGAATAGTGTAGGTGCGCAAAGTATCGTAACACCGTAGCCGTTCATAAATTGCTCAAAACCATAAAGCCGCTTAAACGAGCATATCTCTGTGCAAGAAAAAAAAGCGCGAACAGAGAGCGCCGAGACAAGAACGGGCACATGCATCCGAATAATATAATATAGAATAAAAAGGAAAGCTTCACGAGCCATTTAACGATGTTTTATGCAGGAGGATTAAGAACTCGAAACAATGCCCAACATAAACCAGTCGCATTAAAGAGCGCGTTCGCTTGCTTTATACGGCGCGAAAATTTCTTTTCGCTCCCTTCGGCTGCTATACATATTTTATTACACTGTGTACTTTATACAGGGTACCGAAGCGGGAGCAAAATCAGCGAACACCACTGAGGAAAAACCCTCTGATCATTTTGCTTTATTTTTTTTAATTTTTTTACTTTTCGTTTTCAGGGAAAGTTTTCTTTTGATAAAAGTGGCTTTACTTTATTTTATTTTTTATTATTTAGTCGGCTTTCTTTCGCATTGAATTCAATGGTAAAATGAACGAAATAACATATGCATAAAAATTTCGACGATTTGCGCAGAGAAAACGTTAGTTAAAACTTCTAAGCACAACTATCGCAAACCCGAAATAACGAGATTATTCAATTAAAACACGCGAACGGCAAAACGGCAAAGAGATCGCGCTCCGAGGACGCTCGTCCACAATGCAGATGTAATGCAATAATTTATTGACGTTAATGCCTATTATGAGCCGCAGGCCGCGCACCGTTAACAAGTAGTAGTCAATTAGGACTATAATTAACAGACCGCAATAACAAACGTGCTTTTTTACGCGCACCCAAACAATAATATTCGCATTCAATTAATCCGAAATATTTACGCGACGTTAACTATTTATATGCTAATGATTTCGCGCGCGTCTTTAACGAAAACCGCCGGTTTAATTTTGCAATTATGCAATTGAATACTTACTTCTGCTGATCGAGCGTTCGAATTAAATTTGCAATATTAAATATTAATTGAATCGCTTACGCAATCGCTGCAAAGGTGCCGGAGGAGAAATCGAAGTGATAGATACCTGAAACAAAGCAAAAAGTTAATTAGCGAAACAAGTTAAATGAATCAATTAAAACTTTCGAATATCGTTTTATTGTTTCATTACGTTTTATTAGCGCAAACTATTTGCACGTGTATCGGTTGCATGTGCGCCAAGCAAATCGGATTTTTCGTATAATTGATTCGCGAAGGACTTTGTGCAAACATATAGGTAAAGCCTGAAGGGTGCAAAACAACACGGCGAAATTTATATTCATGAAATGAGCTTTCGATACGCGCGGCTATATTATTAGAAAGTTTACTATGGCAAACAAAAAGCTGCAAAGCATACAGACAATGCACAAACACACACGCGCGCACACACACGCACACACAGGGAGACCATGCATGTGTACAGCGAGCGCAAACAGGCGCCATCAACAAAGATGGACAAACTAATTAATAAAACAATTATGGCACTAATCAATTCGGTATTTTGCGCAAAGTGCGTCGCGTGTTCCGGTTTGACTAAATCGCCGCCCGCGGTCGTTATATATCGGCGTCCCATTCTTTCGCGGCGATCGCAATCGCCGGTTAATTATTAAGTAATAAATCGCCGATTATCTGGCTTGTTTGCCGGTAGAGCTGATGGCGCGCCCGACTCCGATGCGATCTGTATTATTAATTCGACTCTTCACTTGCGAAGCGACGAAATCGCAATTTACACATTAACCGCATCGCAATCGGTATATGCTGCGGTCTGAACAATCAATCATTACCGAAGATCAAAGACGCTTCGGATGGCTCAGGTTGCCCTTAACGTTAGTTGACGTGTTGAAACAACGGCCGAGCTGCGCTACCAAAGCAAGCCGCTCTCACACTGTATATGTTAGCAACGTTGATATTTGAAATTTTAGATTTTCAGATTATACCTACGGGATAAATTAAAAATATTTGCAACACTAAACGTCGCTCGCTTGATTTATCAACAATTTATGAACTATAAATTAAATATTCCAAACATATTTTAAATGAAATTTTTTAATAAACTATTATTTCGTGTATATGCGTTTCGCGCGGGAATTTATTACGCCCATAAATAAAAAACAATAAACAGTTTGTTTAATCCCACATTTTATTTTTTTTTTCCAAAAAAAAAACCTAATATTAAGGCACACGGAAAAAACTATGCAGACTGACAATAAAAAGTGGCTTGTGTTATCGTGCGAATGTAAAAAACGCCGTGTATTGTCTTGTAAATAGTTAGATTATCTTTGTAATAAATACGTGCAACAACAAAACAAATTAATTATAACACTTAATTAAGTAAATGAATCAGATGGTAATCAATCCTGTGTGCATATAAATGTGTATAGCGCGTTCGTTGCGCGTTTAAGCGCAACTGTTGGCTTGTTCGATATAAATCAGGAAAAATTCATATAGCCACTTTCGAGCGCTTTGTAGAAATAATAAAAGTCATTTCGCTTGACATTAGCTCGAAAACGATGATTACCAAGGCAACCCTTACGTTTTTTTAAAAGAAAAGCTGGGGGTGGCAGATTGCAGATTACATTAAATGAAAACCCCTGAAAGGCAAGTTATAAAAAAGGCACCCTTATTTTATTTGTCTCGCGAATTACTTTTGAGCAAATTCACTTTATTTGCAATAAAGTCGCGCGGCCCTCGGTGCAATCCATCCAGGGATTCTCTGCGCAATTAACGAGAGAAAAATGAAAAATTCATTTGCTCGTAACATAGCTGTAGCAGTAGTAGCAAAGTAAATGCAAGACGCAAAAGTTATGAATCGCAATTATTAATTAAATTGACGATTCTATAATTTGATTATTTACGAATCGGCCCACTTAACGATAGGTGGGTGCAGGGTACTATACAGAGTTAATGCGGCGCTATAGTGGAGCCATTGCTACGAAGGTAATTAAAAGCGAGCTCTAAAATTAAAGTGTTTTCCATCTCGGCGTCGCAGGTTTCTTTTTTATGATTAGAACACACGCATTGTGTATTAAAAGTGCGGCGATCGTTGCTTTGCCATGTATACGTCGAGTATATGGGGGGCAATAAAAGGCTTTCTTTTCTAATTTACGGGCTTCTCGGGCACTTCTTTCCTAGCGAGCGCAAACTTTGCTTTATACGGCTATCTAGATAACAATTAAAACATCGCGCCTCGCAGTATAATCTCCGGCAGTAAACTACGCCTTGATTCTAACCCCTTACACCTACTACCTAAGTGTCCAATTCACATGCAATTCACTCCCAGCCGGAGCCGTAAGAGACTATTTACCTAATATAACGAAGTTAATTCAAGTGTACCCCGCCGACCTCAAGCAGGGCTTGCAACAAAATTCAATTGAACTAAACGAGCTGCATTTCGTTTAAAAATCGAATAATAGTAATTAAAATAACAATAAATAAATTAATTAATTTTAATTAACGTTTCGCATATTTCTTATGGCCGATAAAAATAAAATTATGGGTACTCAATTAATTAAACGAATTTCGCGAAGTCGCAAAAGGGAGGAGCAGCAATGGTAAATGTGTACTGTATAAATATAAAGAGCGCCTAAAGTCGTTCCTAATCACATTTCTTCATTTGTGCATCTTTCTTGTTTCTCGGCGGAGCAGTCGTCCCGCAGTTTGTCGCATTTTAACAACGCCCGAGGTCCCGGCAAAACCACCTAAGAATACATTTTAAACGAACGTTTCCATCCGTCGTTGTCCGTATAAGAATGCCGAAAAGGGGGAACGCGCCGGTACCGCGCATTTTTCGACGCCCGCGGCGCTTTTATTTGCTTTTGAAATTTATACAAAACAAGGGCAATTTAATTAGCGACTAAAGCGCAAAGGTTAATTCGCGAGACGCGTTTTTCGCGTTTGTTTCTCGCCGACGGCCATCGGCGGAACGTCACAAATAGCCCGCCGGGCGAATTATCGAAATCCCGCAAAGGAACCCGCAGAAAGAAACGAAACAACAACAAAAAAAACGAAAAAAAAAACGGAGAAAAAAACAACCGCAAAATTGGGAAAAATCGCGCGCGCATTTTCTTTTCGTTTTGCCAGGCGCTCCTTTAACACCATAACATAACCCATTCAATAAAAAGGTCAATTGACTTCGAGATAGGAAGTTGAAAGTAAAATCGATTTGCCGTAGGCGAGATGAAACGTTATTGGTAGGCGTGTGGAAAGGAAATTTTAGGATATAAAGAGACTGCTTCCAGTTAAAAAAAATATATCGAGAGCAGGTAAAATGCACAATGACAGCCGAATGCGAAATGTTTCTCTTTTCGAATTCCTTTTTTCTTTCCTTTATAACATTGCAAATTATTACACCAGATTTCCACTTATTCCTTGTATACTTTTCATTTATTTTCAAAAGAAAAGAACGGCCTTTCAAACTAGAGAAAAATCAGGAATTAGGAGGAAAAAATATATAGAAATACATTATTCTCAAAGGCCTCCAAACAAACAGCAATTAAACACGCAAAAAAAAATGAAAAAACAGAAAAAGAAATAAAAAAAATATAGAAATATATATTTTGGGTGTCCGGGTGGAAAATTTTATTTAAGCTCACCTTTCTCGGTAAATATTAAATTTCCGGACGGGGGTTGCGTTCCTTTCATATAATATTTCCAGCAGCAGCAGAAGCAGCTAGTTTTCGAAATTGATTTCTAAGAGTGTCGATTTGTTTTATCTATACGTGTCTCTATGTACACAGTGACGTACAAATTGGAATATCGACCGTCCGAATCGACGCCGCGAGTTTATTTATTACACACTATATGCAATCAACTCAAATATTGTCGACACCGTTCAAATGGAATTGTCAAATTTTCATTAATGTAAACAATGCAAATATAATTATCCCGGCAAATATGTATAAGCTCGTTTATTTATTTACATCGGCGTTAACTGCACGATTTTACCCATCAAATTGCTTGTAATCAAGCAAATGCGCCATTATCGAAATCGCTTACTGTCAAATTAAGATCCTTCGCTCAACTATTTTTTCAAATGGTTCATTCAATTTATACGCGTGGGAATTTTCATGACATCCCGTATATTAACTGTTTGTGCGGCGGTGTATGGAAATGCACAAGGGGCCCTTGATTCCACGAAGCGAGCGCGCCTTACGTGACACACAAACGCACAAGTTTCGCGTGCGAGATTACCATCTTTATTACATAAATACACTTTCGCGTATTGATTTGTGTTTAATTTTTAATAAGAAGGCATTATTTCCTCTATTACGTAATTCCGATGGAAGGATAGGATGCCATTAGGAATTCCTTTTCTGCGTTCGGAGGGCCGCGGCCGCACCGGAGGCAAGCGGCCGCGGTGCGGTGCCCTTCGTCGCGGTTTCGCGCACGGCAAAGGGAACGCGAACGATCCGCAAATATACACCGCGAACGCCGATGAGATAATTAAAGAATCGCGCTTTTGTTTGCGAAACGCCCGAAAAGGGAATTAGATAAACACGCGAAACGTCTGTTTGCGCGAGGACCGACAGAGATAGAAGCGGCGACGGTTCAGAAGGAGAAACAAAGATCGGCAGAGGCAGTGGCAGCGGCCGCCCGATGCTGATTCCGCATCTCTTGCGGAGCACCGAACGCGATCGTATGTGTGCCTTTGAAACGCCGCACGTATATTTGTCGATCGCGAAAACATCGCGCGCAAAGAGCGCCGAGTTTTCTAATTAAAGCGCAATGTTATGGGGAAAAGCAAAGAGGGATCGAGACGCGACCGAAATTACTTAGGGCGCATTTCTATAATGATTACTTTATCCGAAAGTTCGGATCGCTGTGCTCATCCCTTGTACATATTACATTGTAGGTATACAGTATGCAGAGGCAAGGAAAATTGGTGCGCTCTGTGTCTGCGGCGAGAAGAAATAGGGCGCGTGCGAAGGTGAAAGTAAAGGGGGCGGCCGTTTTGTGTAAACTTGATGGGAAAAATCTTGTGTGTCCAGGCCCTGACCCGAACATACCGCAAGAGCGTTTGAAAGTTTATGAGGCGGAAAATGTAATTTTCTTTAGCAACTTTCCATGGGGAAATACCTTTATAGGTATTTACAGTAACCAGAAATAAAAAGCGGACAAACGAGTCTCCATTGCCGATGCGTGCGGACCGCTGCTGCCGCCTCCGCTGCCGGCGCCCGCGTCTCAACGTAAGAGGTGAATATCATCTTCACCTTCTTCTTCCGCTCTGCGCCTACTCTTTATGCATGCAAATATTTCGTTCGAGGTGTACATTTTTGACAGGATTGTAATGTTATGCAAATTAAAAAATATTACACTTGGAAAACTCGTTAAGAGCTATGTCGCCGACTCTACGTCTGCCATCAGACACTAGTAGCTGCTTGCGAAAGATGAAACTATGTCATCAAAGTTTTTCTTTCTTTTTATTCCGTTCTTATGTACACGGTTAACAAACTAATTTTATCGTATGTCCGAGACTTATGTCTAACTTCTTCAATTTTTAAAGGATTTACGAGTTTTCCCAGCAACTGTAAAATCGTAATCAAAATTAGACATAAAAAAAATAATAATAATAAAAACAAGGAATCTAAAAATGAGAAAATAATTATGAGTTCGCAATTAAAAATCAAAAGTTAGTGTCATTTGCGGATAAATCGGATATGGCACAATAATTAAATTCATATCATTGAATTAATAATTATGCCTGAAAAAAAAATTGATTTTTGTTGTATTAAAATTAGTTTGTTAGTAAGGAAATGAATGTGGCGAGCCCCTTTTCTTTATTACCTTGCATTGGGAAAAAATATCATAAAACATTGAAAAAAGGATAATATTTAATATTAAAAAAAAAGAAAAAAGAAAAACACTAATAAACCATAAATTTCATAATGAAAATCCCAAAAATAGCAAATTTAGTAATGAAAAATTACCGAACGCCTACAAAGAAAAATAATGCGCCATCCTTCAAAGAAACAGCCCCGACGTATAAAGTAGACATTGCTATGTACTCAGATATCCAACGATAACGGTTTTAGTTTAGCTCTTTTATTACTGTATGGTCATATTTAAATATATTCATCCTGCAGGAGCAGGCCAGCATCATTAAAGAGACGCAGAGGGAGAGAAGAAGGGACGGAGAGAGGAGATATGATGAGAGCATCGGACGGGAGGCGGAATCTCCTCATTCTTTGTCATCTGCGACCGCCGGTTTATTATTAGAGAGCGTGTGAGGGTGTGTGGAAATATTAACTTTAGTGCAACCATCCGTTATATCGCAACAGATAGGATGCACATATTTCAAGCGCACACCGAACCGACCATAGTCCGAGGTGATAATCAGGTGATGCTGCCTCACTAATCTCACTAAATATGCCAATACCTGTAACCTAATTCGCTCCGAACCTATTACAGGTGTAGATACGTTATGATTGCCAACGGCTGTCGCTGTGCCATGCCTGAACCGCAAACAAACTGCGCGCAGTAACTTCGCCTCACGATAATATGAAGATGAAATCTTATATAAGTACTTTTAATAGGCTTTCTCTAGGAGTCTAGACTATATTGAAAAGACTATAATAGTACACAGGGTGATTGATATTGAAATCATTTTTTGAAGCCATTCAGAATTTAATTAAATTAAACGAATTTAGTTTTAACATGAGACATGTAAAATCCAAAAGATTCAAATTTTCACCTCATCAATAATAATAATAATCAAATCAAGAAATTTTATGACATTGTTTTTACTTTAAATAATAAAAAAAGCAAATCAATAAATGTACATTAATCTGAACAATGGATTATTGCTTTAAAAATATTACACGGCACTGAAACGACATATAAATAATTGGTAATAGTAATAAAAATTTAATTATAAACTAGTGACATTTCCCGATTGAAAGTACCGATACTTGGAATTAACCACTTGGCATTTTAAAAGTTGGAATTAAAATGATTGAAATGTGAAAAGAAGAATTCATACAAAAATAACACAATTTTAAATGAAAAAACAAAATTAAGATTTTTTTTCTAAGCTTGTGATCCAGTGGAAGACATTTTTATAGATCACACAACGGACACCCGTGAAATAATATAAATTATTTTGTCAGCGCTTTGTTTATATGGATAAATTACGCTCCGCGATGATAGATTGTTATGTCAAACATAAATTTTATCAATTAATTTGCATTTCATTTATTATGCACATAAACAATCGCGTAATTTGTCCTACATACTAATATTGTTTGATATTTCGTTCCGCTTGTTTTGTTTTTGTGTTGTTGCATTGTTCGCTTTATGTTAATAACAGGCTTTTCGAGAAAGAGCTACATTTAATTTTAAACATTCTTTGTCGACCACTATTTACGTTATTCGAAATATATTTTTGAGTTACATTTAAAAAACAACAACAACAACTATAAATAGTAACGAATCGATTAGTACTTATTAATAGAAATAAAAGAGCTGCGAATGACGAACGGCACTCGTAAATTCGCCTGTTTTTCGTTCCGCTCGAATTATGGCGGCGGCCCGGTGGCAATCCGCACGTATCGCAATAATAATAATGATTATGCGATCGGGCGAAATTTCGCGTCGGGGCGAAAATAAACGTGCCCAAAGTGTATTTTGCAAAGCGACTTAATCGAGTTTAATATAGTGTCCGAAGGGGTCATCGCGGAACCCGCGATCGACCCGGGGCTAATATTTTACGGACTAATCAAACTAATAAGGTAGACAAGCAGATATCACTAATTACGAGCCCGCAGGTCGGGGGCGGATCAATCAATAACTGAGATATTTTTGCGGCGGCGAACTTTGCGAAGGGAAGCGCTCCCCCGAAGCACGAATAATGACGGTAATTATTCCGACGAACGAAGAGACCTGACCTTCCGATCTCGAGTAATCGACCCCGTCTTAAAGAAAACTTTCCCCTTTTGCTTTCGCCGCGACACAAAAACCTTCTCTATATTACGCAGATAAATAAATGCGATATAAGTAATTATGTATAAGTGGGAGAAACTGACAAAGAGCCTCGTCGCACCGAAATGTAATCATTGATTGCAATAAAAGTTATCTTATGAATATTCAAAGTGCTAGTGGACCAGCAGAGCCAGGGTATAATTCCACAGTAAATACCTACGTTACATAAGTGTAAACCGCAAATAATATATTGCATCGAGTGTGTTCATTGTTGTGGATCTGTATTGAAAAGGAATATAATTCACGATTATCCGTTATCGTTATCAGTATATCATTGTTCCTGTGCCGATTCGGCCGTAAATATTACGCCAACAAATGGCAAACGTTCGGACAACAAAAACGCGTACTGTACTACAACACACAAAGAGTCGCCCAGACACGCGCGCACCCACACATAGCCACACACACACACACACACACACACACACACACACACACACACACACGAAACGACATAAATACTCACAGGTTGCTGTTACAAACTTCGATTGTAATTATGAACAGTACTTGCAAATTTTTCGCATAATTTTCAGATTTGCGATGGCAACACCAATCGACAATATAAATGGCTCGTCCATTTCATTAGTTTTTCAATCAAAAAAATTATAAAAAAGTAGAACTCATTTAAAAAACATAATATTTCAGAGCGATTTGCATAATTTTCATTTTTGTGATACATCCGGTTTAACCGGAAATGATCACAATTTTGAATTTTGAATTGACATAGTTATTTTCGCTGTTTTCAACTCCTGAGACCCATTTTTTTTTAAATAATTTTTTTACTCAATTATTTTTATTTAAAAAAAATGGGGAAAATTGCGAACAAAATCAAAAGAGAATAAAGGATTGGCATAACGGCAGAATGGAAAACTGAATAATACGATGTTAAGAATAAGACTGGAAATTTTGCATCTCGGACACGTATTTCAGTTTATTTAATATTCGTTATAAATGTCAGCCTAGCGTCGATACGGAGCCGTTTAATTTTTTAGCACGAACGACAGAGAAAATTAGGTACGCGCGCATCTCGATCGAGACGCGATTCTTTTAATATTCAGTCGAACCGAACGGGATCGTCTAATTTGCTCTCCTCGTTCCACTTAAACTATTGACAATAAAATAAGTAACGATAAATCTTGGATAAATCCCCTACTGCCGGCTTCTTCTTCTTCTTCTTGTTCTTCGCAACGCGACATTTGACTTTTAATTATACTAAGAAATTGCTCCGGCTGCGCTGCAGATAATCAAGACTTTTTTCCATTGTATGTAGCTGTAACGGTTAGATAGGCAATTAATTATTAATTTTCTAAGATTTCTTAAAGGAACCGGCGCCTTCACATACTTGCAAATGTAATCGAGCAAATCTGAAATTTTGCATAAATATATGTTAATGGTTAAAAGTTATGGATACATTGGTTGAATTTTTGAATTGTTAGGAAAAAATTTGCTCAAACGAAAAAATTTTATTGAGACCGGCGCCTTCACATCGTTGCAAATGTTGCCGAGAAAATTTGATATTTTTATGAAATATATGTCAATATTCAACAATTATGAATAAATTGGTTAAATTTTTAAATTGCTAAGAAAAATATCTTCACAAAAAAAAAGAGAACAATTTTATGCCCGGCGCCTTCACATGCACTTTTTGATATCTCCTAATGAGCAATAGAGAAGTTCGAAAAACTTTCGTTTCTAGCATTTACCTTATAAAAGTATACAGAAAATACTCGTCAAATAAATACTGTGTCATATTTTTTTATGCAGCAAATTACAAAAAAGGTCTTGTTTAATGAATGAAACTTTCAACTTTTTATTTGTAAACTTTGCTTCATTTACATTTCCGTTTCTCTAATTGCGCTGCATTTACACGCCAAAAGTGTAAATAATTTTTTTCTAAATTTATTTATTTAACAGAAAAGAACATAATTTTTTCCGTTTGTGTTTGCCAAGAAGTAGTTGCGCTCGCGACGTTGTTTAACTTTCCATTTGTTTGTGACAGCGGCGAACAATAAATTTACATTCCTTAAATGCTGCACAACATATGGATTATTAAATATTCGATATGCAGTGACATATGGCATTAGGCAAGCCGGAAGTAGCCGTTATTAAAATGCCAAACTAGTTTAGGAGCGCGCGTCCGAGCAGACGGGAGAAAATTGGCGAAAGGGGATGGGAAGACGGCGAAAAGAGTGCCGCCGCCGTTGCCGTTGCCGTTGTCGCTGCCGCTGCTACCGCGCCGCGCACGAATAAAAGTCTTCCCCCGTGCGGAATCCAATTTATTCCATCGGAGCAAATATTTCTATAAGATTTTGCATTTATTCGATTTAAGACGATTGTTTTTATCGAAACTTTTATGGTACACACATTTCTCACATAAATGCGAACCGAAGGCGTCCAAACACTCACTATACGATAATGGATCTCGCCGAGAATTGACAACTTCCAAACTTTGTTCTTTTTGAAATAATAATACAGTCCGTGTGTTCGCCCCGACACCTCTACAAACACACGCGGAACTTTTCGCTTTTTATTGCTGCACTTTTTTTCCCCCCCGGCATTCCTTTATGCGCTATACGGCATTATATTTCGCTCCGAAATTGCTCCGCGAATTTTCCGCGACAAAAAATGCATCCACTTGCGCCAACTGGAGCCAGTGCAGCAAAGTGGCGATAGTAATTGCATATTAAGATTGCCAGGCGATAAGTTCGTTACGTAATAGAATATAATATTCGGTCGTGCAGCTATACGGGCCGCTTCAAAGGGAAAGAAGGAGTCACGTCGCATGTGTTTCTTCGCTGTACGTTATTAATAGCGCAAATCATTAGCAGCGCCACCGTTGCTTTCCGCAAACTTTGCGCGCAACTGCTGCGAATGAAAAGCAACCGTTTCGCGATATGTGCAATTGCTTGTTCGCACCTACATAATATTAAATAATGATGACCGAAGCGCACGGAACGCGAAATATGCGAACCGTTTCGCGTCGTAAAAGTTCTTTTCGGCAAATGGGTCGGCGACCGCGTTATTTTACAGCCCGCACAGACTGTCCTCCCCGCGAAACGCACGTCGCGCGATATTAAACCATCGACGTCGTAAAACATGCAGTCCGCACGTTTCGGTTTTCTGTTTCGTTTCGCTTCCGTAGGTGTTTTTCACGCAAATAATCCCCGCGCGCCGTTCCGTTTTTCTCGATGTGTGCGGGGCACTGGGAAGTGATGCGCGGCGATCGCAGTCGGGCATTGTTTGTTTGTGTCTGTGTATTACGGCCGGCGGAGTCAGTTTTGCGAACGTCCGCGTGCTTGGACAGATTTCCAAGATTTGATTGGCGTTTTGGCTTCGGTATTGCTATCTGGCCGACCATTTCCGCAGCCACGTCCGAGCAAATCTTTCGACGTCCGATATTTTTTATTGCCCTAATATTCCGACAAACAACACAACATATGTATCCAATAAGGTTTTGTTTCGTCTCTCCACGACTCTTCCGGTTTTTTGTCTTTCGCTTGCCATTCCATTTTGGCTAAATATTATAGTTACGTAAAGTGATACAATTATTACCAAGCGATGTTTCCTTGGAAATCTCCGCGAATTTCGTATTTTTTACTATAATGTTATCTCTTATAAAAATAAAAATATGTGTTTTTTCTAATTGGTTATAATATTGGTAAATAATTAAATGAAAGGGGTTAACCACTTTTCTTCGTCATCCTTTGCGTACATAAAAAAATATTAAATTGTAAATTAGAATCGAAGTTAAACCTTTACGTGCCTGTATGCAAAAACCGCGAAGAGATTTTCGGTTGAAAGCAAAGTGCATTCATCATTCCGATGTCGTAGCAGATGCTGATTAAGATATCGCGTTAACGGCGAAAGAGCGCAGTGAATGAGGATTCATTATGAGCGCGGAAAGTGACCATATAGGGCCCCACGTTGAATGCTTGCCTCAGTTTGAGTATACGATTAGGTAAACGAGATTAAAACATATTATTTCCGAAAAGCAATTTGCATTTACATTTTAATCCCGCGCGACTAGCGCAACTACAACGTACGTACTTACAGTACACTCTGCGGCACGTCTAGTAGCGGCAGCAGATTTCGTTTATTTGCATTTTTCATTTCGCGCACCCATTTTCTCGACAGCATTACTTTATACACTCACTAATACGTCAGGATAATGTATCGTGCATTAAATCCAGGACATACAATAAAGGCTCCGTTGCTCTCTTTCCTTTCTCGTCCTTCTCGCCGCTCGCTGTCGAGTGCGCCGCGTTCTCGATCCGCCGAGTTACATTTATTAGTGCCACAACGTAAAGTGTTTCGAAAATATATTAATGAGCTTCGCGGAAATTATTCTCGTGCAGCGCATTAAAAAAAAAGTGCAGTAATTTCTGCTGAAATATCGATTTTCGGTAGAGGGCCGCTCATGAAGTTTGCGCGTACACCTTACGCGGCATTTCGAAATTTCCATATTTAAATAAAAATTCCTTCGTTTTATTATTTAAATTGCCTATTGAGAATTCCGCGGGAAAAGGGAGGGCGAATGAAGAGCGACTCGCGGCGCGCGTCTCATTTGCATCGAAAAAATATTTATATATTTTTATACGGCAAATAAATAAAATCACAAATCATTTTTTTCGTTATTATCAATAAATCATGGCGGTCGTGTGCTCACATACAGAGCGTTCGCAATGTTCTCAAAGGCTACGATTTACATTTGATTGCGAGCAGCAGTCAATAATAAACTTTTTATTGAAAATGACAAATCGGACATATTTTTTTTTTTAATTCGGAAAAAGTAGCAATTAAAATTTATTTATATATTTGAATCGGGGGCAGATTCGATAGCTGCAACAATGTGCACACCTATGTGTGTGCCGCGTATATTTTATATTTCCTTTTTGTGTTCTGCCAACATGTCGCTTGGCTGTATAAAACCTAGAAAACGTCACGTATAGGAAAAATTTATTAAATCTGCTGTTTTGTGCTAGCATGATAAATGGCCATCGGGACTCCTTTTGCTTTTCGCAATCTCTCCTCGATGTGCTGTTTGTTTTGTCCTCCCCCGTTCGTTGCCGTTTGCGGCAACAAATTTTATTTATGTACTGCACTCTTACCGGCCGGCCGCGGCTGCGGCCGCCGATCCGTTTCGCCGGCAATTAATTGATTTTGCAAACTATCAGTGGAAGCAGCGCGACGCAAGTATGCGACCATTAATTGTTAATTTACCACGTATACAGATAGAACAAGTAGTGCCACTAAATAACAGAGCTCATTATGGGACGTCGCGTTACGGGCCCAATTTACACACGTAATTAATGTCGATACACGCGTTCCGCAATCATTTTTGCCGCCAATCGTAAATATTTACGCCCTTGTCAATCCGTACACCGAACTATCCGCGCAAATATTTCATAGCCGGACCCAATTTTACGGCGGCCGCGCCGATATTGTGCGATTTGCACAAAATCGAAATCGTCGACTTAATTTTTGCAGTATTTGCGATGGAAATTCCAAGCAAAGCAAATAGAAAGTAATAAAAATTGTAGCAGAGGAAAATCAAACCATTAGTAAAAAAACGCGTTTCATGCATTTTATTTATTTTTACATGTTGATGCAAAAGTATAAATTAATTCTGAACTTAAAAAATTAGATAGTTTTTTTAATATAAATTAATTAATAATTAAAAATATATTGCATATAAATAACGTATACAAACATTCAAAAAAAAAGTAAGAAAAGCAACAATATTACAATAACAATGATTTATTTTTACGAAAAATACTATTTGAATGAAAATCTGGTAAAAACATCGCGGAGCACCCTGTAAAGAGATGCAATTTGTTACGCATTTTTTACGGCGCAATTGTCCGTCGTGCAAGTGCGGCTTGATAAATAAAACGCTATCAGGATAACCGGAACAGCTTAATAGAAAATAAACCGCAACCCTTTTGAATATGTAATTGGAATACTTAAATGGAAACCTATTAAACTCTTTTGACACGAAAACTTTAATTATTCATTTTCGGAGAACGCAAAAATAGAAGCAAATAAATAACGATGCGAAGGATAAGCGCTTAGAAAACTTTAATTATTCACGCGCCACTTACTTATAGAGAAGCATCACAATTCAATTAAATATTTCATACAGTAATGTAAACACAGAGGTATCATAAATGTAGTACCCTCTCCGAGTATTTTTACACTAATCGCCCTAACAAATGCAAAGTATTTAATACTTGAAAACAATCAAATACAATGAAGTAATAACATTGAGGGCACTGCAGTGGCATTTGATAATTTTTTAACGGAATTATCTACCTACACTGTGACAATTATAGCATATTAATTGCAGAATTTAAATTGGTATTTTATTGCTTGTGTTTTGTTGGTTTTATTTATTGAAATCTATAAAATTTTCATTGTACTAATGCATGTTAAACTGATGCTGCGCATTTTTGAAAATTACTGCCGAATGTTTAATTTCCTTACTTTAATTTGTGCCGACCGTTGTCATGACAGTTAGCATTGTTTATAACCAATAAACGGACCGCTGTCGGTGATTATTTTCTTAAGAAACGGTAAAATTGTTAAATTTAATTGCACAATTCAGTTAAACGTGGCTAGAAATTAGAAAGTTATAAACTTGAATTCCTTATAAGTAAACCTTTAAAATTAGAGGGTACTATGTTAATGATCGCTATATGGATGTTTGCAAACTTCCGCGAAGTATATAATATATTTATCGATCAGCGCGTGAAAACATCTAGTAATAATCTGTTTGTATTTTCATATAATTACTCGTCTTACTTGTTCCGGTTGGATAAATCTTCGGTTCGAGCTTAGACCGGGGTCATTTTACCAAGTTGCCGAACTTGGGTCGCCAACTTCGCTAAATCTATTTCCTTAAGTTCACCTCGGCGTCCGGCAATGAGCGGACAAAAACAATACATTCATATTAAATAGCGACGTGGAGCGGCACAGAGAGAACTAAATTAAATTTTGCTTCAGCGCGCGTACAAAAAAAAACGCAGAAACAGAAGAGCGGCGAACAACGCGAAACGAATGAACAAAAATAAAAATAAAAATAAACGTCAACCCCGTTGGCTCGTTGCTATACCTATTACAATTTTACATTTAACACGAATAATTATACATTTATACTGTACACGTACATGCATATGCCGTGTGTGCCAAAGACTATACATAGGGATTTTATACGTACTTTTTTTACGCGTATTTCCCTATCTATAATAATTAGATGAAAAGAAGTGCACGAAATAACATAGAAAAAATCCGATAATTTAATAAATTAAGTTTCAATAAAGTTCATTGAAGCAATTGTATTTTGTTTTTCATAATTTAGGACGTAAGAAGTAATAAATAATTAGCTTATATCTTTCTAAAGGTAATTATATAATTAATTCTGTCTTTGTCTTTAGTAAAAACTATAAAACTAATAAAAATACATGTATTTCAAAATCTATATAAAACCCTTATGTGTCCTTTAAATAGCATATTTTAACTCTATATATTATGGCACCTGGTTAGCCGAGTGGGGTAGGTGAAAGCCTACCACCCCGTGGACCCGGGTTCGATTCCCAGGTCATGACCATTTTTATTGAGAAGGTAGCATATGCCGTGTCTTATGTTACTGCTGAACAGTCGCCACAGTTCGCGCCTTGATTTATCACCGCGTAAGTCGGAC
>JASKGO010007819.1:0-16977 GCA_030556065.1 Holobus sp. GC000080 | reverse complement strand
CATGCGAGGCAAGTTAAAAAAAAAAAAAAGTATGATTAAAAAAATGACGACAGATGACGCTGATGTCGGTGGAGTTTGTGGAGTGTGGAGGAGCCAGAACCGGCCAATATATACTACTGAACTAAAAACTAAAAATAAATTTAATTTTATTTGAATATCACAATTTGGGCCTGAGGATTAACTTAGCTTCTTATTTATTTGTCAGTTGTTCACAATATCTAAGTTTAATAATTTCCATTATTTAATTACTTAGAAATAATAATTAGTAGAAACTAATTATTAATAAGTACTACAATAGCTTTTCAACAATATATTGCTACTAATAATATTAAATTCCTAATTCCTAATTAATAAACATCCGTTGGATATAAAATTCCACAATGCTCGTCATTGCTATTTCTGATATTGCTTAATGCAATAAGAATATATATATATATAATGTACTTTTTGTGTGCTTTGAGAACAGGGAGGCTATCGACCCGAAGGTCCTTCGGCCATGGTGATGGGGATGCCTACCCAAACACCGCTACCCATATCTTGCCGGCCATGGGGATCGAACCCATGACGTTCGGTATAGAAACCGAGAGTTCGGACCACTGAGCCACGGTCCCGGCTCGATGCAATAAGAATTAGCGATGAAAACACTTTCCGAGGGCAATATTTGTTGAAACAAATTAAGTTCGGCCTTTCTCCTGTAAACAATAATGCAGCCGGCAGTGAAGTTAATGTTGAAATGCACTTCTATGAAATTATTATTCCGCGCAAATCCAATCTCATCCAGGATGTATGCAGGCGCGTCCCTTGATCTTAATTAAATTACGAACCTTTTTAATTAACTGTACACTTTCGTGAAACGAGCGCGATCGCTTGCAAGAACTTATAAGTATATGTATAATGGGACAAGAGTGCAATATAGCAGAAACCATTTAGGTTTTAAGCAAAGTAAATCACTTTCGAGAATATCGCCCAGGCAATATAGGAAACAGCGGAAGGGAGAAGAAGAAAAAAATAGCGTTGAGGGAATCCGTGAAATATTGTTTTTATAGAATATATATGTGTAGTGAATGGCGAAGAAAAAGAAAAAAAAAAGCATTCTGTGTGTCTCAAACAGAATCACTTCTTTGCTCGCACTTATTCTTATTTTTTGCGTGAATATTTTCGTTTTTTTTTTTCTTACTTTTTTATTGTTGCGAGACGCATATATCGAAATCGCTTTGGACTTTTTTCCGGCTTCCGTATATTTTATTATGCGATAAGTATCGAAGGAGAAAGGTATTTACAAAACAAAGAACCGTTGAGCTTGAAATAGTTCATCAAAGGGTGAAAGCTGCTCTTTAAGAGCATTTAGTCTCTGCTTTCAAGGACTTATCGAGTTATCTGACGAACAAGTACAAGTTCTCAATAAGTTTCCATATTGTTAATTTTCTTGAATGGCTTATATTATACAACTTAACAAATTATTTACACTTAGATTAAACGAAAGAAAAAACGAAATAAATAAATAAAAGGGGGAGGAGGTCGCAAGAATAAGGCGAAAGAGAAAGGCAATAAAAGATCAAACCGGTCCTTTGCGACTTTCCACCCCGCACCGACAAAATCACATGAGCCGGAGGAATTTTTCTCGACGAGCGGGCGAAAAGTAAGTCCAAAGGGACAATCGGCGCCCTTACAAGGGAACGATTTTAGTGCACTCGAGTATACAAACGGCGGCATTGACTACTTATGATGTGCCGCGGATAAGAATGAACTTTTTCTGCCGCCGCTCTTTGGCAGCCGTTCCACCGTTGCCGCCGCCGCCGCACGATTCTCTCCCGATCTGCCAATTTCGCTTTGATTTTCGCACATGCCGGTCCTCATCGTCTTTATTGTTTTCCCAATATAATGCCACTGTAAAAGGGATGGGATGATCCAAAGAAAGTTATTTATTAGAGTGGTAATTTATAAGTCCCGATATAGAGACCACAGAAGGGCATTAATTAATTGGACCCTTTATATGATTATCAGTCCAATAGTGATGATAATAATAATAATTCGCTGGAATCGCGTTCGTTTTTTTTTCTTTCTTCTCTTTTTTCCGGATAAGTTGTTTCATCCAAAAGGGAGGCGCCATAATTCATCTTAATACGTTTTGGTTAGTTAGTCTCCGAAACGCGCCGAGGGATTTTTTCTTAAGGGCTTTACTTTGACTTAATCTTCTTAGGAAATCGTTGAAGTTTTATATGACTGGCTGCTGCCATTTATCAAAGATGTTACACGCGATTTAAGTGATTTTGCCTTATTTCATTTACACGAATTGGTTCGAAAGAGGATTATTACTTGTTCGATGCTTTCGTTCAAGAACAAGATTTTTCTGGATTCTTATATGTCAGGAACATAATTATTATTTTGTTGCTAAAGCGAAAATATTCCTTTTAAATTATTTATAGTTTTTGAAAGAATAAGGAGAAGTAAATAATATTCGGAAAAGCACAAGAAAAACAAGACAATTCGTTTCAATAAGAGTTTTAACTAGAGTGAAAATATTTATCTAATTCAATTGCTATTTTATTAAAGTTTTTATTAAATATCGGTTTTGATGCATTAAACGATTGAATGAACTGCACCTTTTTAATAGCAATTTCTAAAAATAGAAATTTTAAAATATTTTAAAAAAGATTTCTTCTGCTTCAATTTTTTATTTTTATTAATTATTGAACTTTTATAAATAATAAAATTCAAATAATATTAATAGATTTTTGTTAAATGTATCATCCTGTATTTTATTTCAAACCTCGATTCTGCAAAAATAACGATTCAAAAAATAAAAGTTTTTGTTAACCCAGTTTAATAAGCCAAGTTTTCTTGTAAACCAATGTAAAAGTTCAGAATTTTTGGACGTAAAATAGATTAAATTAAATTGTTTCAATTTTCATTTACTTTAGGAAAGGAGCAATTTCATGGATTTAACTTAAGAAAATTATTCTAGAGGTAAAATAAAAGATTATTATTCTTAAATAAGATTTTTATGCATAAATGCAATTACTTTGAAGCAAATTTAAAATTATGCCGTTCAATTTCCTTATAGAAACTATTTGAAGGAATAAATAAAGAGGAATATAAAGTAAATCCAATTCGGAAAAGCGCAAGGAAAACAAACATTAAATGTTTTTTATTTCACATGCCTATATTTGACATCTTATCAACGTTCTTATTTTCGTTCGGCTTCATTCCTTGACATCGGTTTTTTTGCGTTTGTCGCGCGTGAAAATTGAACAGAAGGAGAAAAAACAGGAAATTTCCACTGGAACGACGACTTCTTGTTTGTATATTTCCCTGACAGAAAATCTTACAATTATCAATTTCCTCCCACTAGAAAAACATCACTTAAGGAATTCGCAAAAAAAAAAATCCTTTCGCGCTTAATAATTGCACAAAGAAAAAAATAAAAATAATAGAAATAAATAAAATCAACATAAAAATCAATCTGCATAAAATTTGCCCGGCAAAGAAAACAGCAAGGAAAATTCCCATACACAACACATTCCATTTTCCCATATCAGAGAGGATTTGGTATCCAATGATTTACGCCAGACTAGATAATATGCATCCAAGAAGAACTATTTCCCACCATCCTATTTGCTCTCTCTTTATCCGCCTTTAAATCAGCCCCAGCATATACAGTAAATCTGCATCAGAAATTATGAATTGCATTCTACGTTTATTGGTAATTTAAAGAAAACCACAACAAAGCTATAGCCATTATCGAAGCATAATTTCGAATTTCGTCAAGTTGAAGTTTGCTTTTAGTGTGCAACTTAGATTGCCAACATATCCAATAATTTCCACTGGAAACTTTCGAGTGGATGGCTATGTGTTAAGATTGTTGCAATGGCAGTGATCGCGCTCCATACTCTTGCGAAAGCTCCTTCTTAAGCTCTCGTGCAAACCTTTTGTTTTTTCGCGCTTTTGGCAAAGCGGTCTCCGGACCGCATAAATCTCCCCTCGTGCAACGTGTTTTAATTTATAACCGTTATAAATTGCTGTGTGCATCATCATGTTAAAAGAACACCAGCGAATTTTGAGGATACATGTTTTCCCAAATGAAGAAGTATCGTTAGCAGCTGCTTTCTCATCTTGCTTACCGCCGTTTCTTCTATACTATATCATTCACTTGCCTTTCTTCTCCAAGACTCCAAGTAATCGTTAAAGCAAAACTCATCATCGTTTTTTATTTGTCTTTTAGCTTTTAATGTTCCATGCTTCATTTGCTCGCATTTGTTAAATACCTTTTTTCTGTTTGTAAAAAAACAAGTGTAAAAACAAAATCGATGATAAAAAGTTTTTATTTTATTTGGCGAATTTAAAAAAAGTGTATAAATTTAACAGCAAAAGAATGTTGCCCAACAGTTTATAACGAAAAAAAAAAGTAGAAGCAAAAGAGAAAATATAAAACTAAATTTTCCACTGCTAATATTCTATATAACCTTAACAAAACAGATGAGAAGAGAAAAAAGAGAAACATAAAAGTAAAGAATAGGAAAAAAAATTGGAAACGATGAAAGCACATTATTCTGTATATAACGTGGAAACATATGGCTCGGAGGGCCAAAGAAGAAACTCGGCCCTAGGTGCAGTAGATTATTTAAAGAAATTGAAAAAGTTCTTTATACATGCTTAATAAAGTGGGACTTTCCCGTTAGTTGCTTCTTTTTTTTTTTCTCTGCGCCTTCACTCTGTGTGCAACCTGCGCTTCGAGCGCCACAAACTATTCTCAACTTCATTCCCAACACAATGTTTCTTTTTTCTACGGGCATGCATATATATTAAATTAAGTTCTTTAGAGGCGGACCACTGCAATAACTTTCATTTGTTCAATATAGAGTAAGATGTGGAGGGATGGAGAGAAAGAGAGAAACAGAGAGACCGAGAGATAGATAGGGGATAAATTTAGTGATTTGTAGATTAGAACAGATGCCTTCCAACTATTAATTATAATTCTATCAAATTTTGATAGGGACATGATCTATAGATATCGCTGTGCTGTGTCCCGAACGGCGGAATCTGCGAATGTTTGGGGATGATTTTCTGGTTTGCTTCGGGCTATTTATGGCCGCTGCAATTTCGGTAGACCTATGTTTGCTTGCGCTGTTTATAGAGACCCGCTAAGTTATCTTATGCTACAGGATGTTTTGTTTTATTCTTCCCTGCCAGTGGACGGTATTTTCTCGGAATTAATAATCAATGGGGAACCAATTGAAATAACATTTTTCGTTTAATGATTGCTTAGGGGAGTTTTTCAATACTGATTTATTTTCTAATAAACTATGATAGATGAAGAAGAAGAGTATTTTTTTAAAATTTTAAATAGAAGGTTATATGAAGAAGTAGTACTTTCTTTTATTTTTTTATGGATTATAGTTACTTGATTACTCAAAACTACAAGAAAAATTATTATAATTACAGTTTGTAATTGGTGACGAGCAATATGGATTTCAACTAGATTGAAGAAAAAATTAAAAATTCGGAAAATCCCAATATATTAATCAATGTAAAATTCTTTCCTACAAAGGGCAATAACGATAGTTTGGTTTTATATACGAGTAGTCCGTTTTTAAAATCATTGTTGTAATTTTCTAATTATGCTAATCTATTGGCACTGTTGTATAGTTCTAATGAAGTCTCTGAGCAGTAACGAAACGGTAGCTTAATAAACGACCTAACATAAATCTCTGTCTGCTCGTCTAGCCGTGCCTTCGGACGAAGACTTCTAGTAAATTGATAATATTAAGCATCACATTGATCAGAAAAAAGAAAAAGATCTATTCTAAGCCATCAAAGTTTGCTTTTGCCTATTTTACTTCGATTAAATATAATTCATGTTAATCAAGCAGCACTGAAGAAGTTGTCACACACTTTTAAATTATTTCCGGGAAATCGGAGTGATAACGATTACATTTTACTTCAGATTTTGATAACGGATCATATGCCTTATAAAATAAATGTAAAATTAAAAAAATTAATACATACAGACTTTAAGGAAAATTTCATTTATATGTTGTACTCGCCCTTGAAATTGATATCAAGTTCTTAAAAATTATTTCTGGATTACAAAGAAGATATAATTAAAATATTTTTTAAATTTTGTTAAGTAATGATAGTTTCTATCATGTGAGAGTAAAAATTTCAAAATTGAACGATTCACTTTTTAGATAAATTGTCTTTTCTGTCACACTCGCTTTTCATATAATACTAAAGGAATGGACAGCGCGCCCTAAAAAAATATTTCCGGGAAATCGGAAACACATAGATACAATTTTATTTTGGATTTTAATTACAGATAATATGGCCAATAAACTAAAAGTAAAATTTTGGAAATTAACTTAGTGACTTTTAAGAAAATTTTATTTTTATGTTGTACTAGCCCTGGAAATTACATCAAGTCCTTAAAAATAATTGCTGGATAACTAAAAAGCCATAATTAAAATATTTGCTTTAATTTTGTTAAAAATTAAATGTTTTATCAATTGGAAGTAAAAATTACTAATTTGAACATAAGAATTTGGAGAAAAAATGTCTTTTATGTTAAACTTGCTTTTTTATATACGAGTATTAAAGGAATGGACGCCGCGCACTTAAAAATTATTTCCGGAAAATCGGTAGGATACAAATGAAATTTTCTTCTTCATTTTAATAACGAGCAAAATATACTATAAAATAATAGTGAAAGTCACCTTATCAATGAATAATACTTTAAAATAACACATTTAGAAACAATTTCCGTTCCAGTGTTCCAGAACAGGTAAAATAATGTCGATAATATCTAATTGACAATTCATTTAATGAAAAAAAAAATGCTTTCAGTGAATAATCAATGCAGGAACAAGTTTGTTCACTTCATCTAGGAGGGGTTGCTGTTACGTATTAAAGTAAATATATTTTTAATAATTCTTAGATTGTAATATTTAAAAACAAAAACGAAAACTTTTTTTTTTAATTTCCAAAAAGGCAAAAAGGGTTTAAAAAAATTTTCATGGTAATATAAATAATACTTCATTAACAAAAGCAATTGCTTGGCTTTTGGTAGCATTGGAACATTTTATGACTTAACTTTCTATAAACTTAATAGAAATTTTCATAAAGTATTGGACAGGATCCAAAATGATTTCTTGAGGCAAAAATATGAAACGAATGTTCAACAATGTCCCCAGATTTGAAAGCACCCTGTGAGTATTAGCATATTGCACAGACACACATGCACACAACTCATACACACCCACACACACATGCACACGCACGCATGCATACACATGCGTACAACAAGGGTTGCAGGGAGGATGTGCGGGGGCGAATGCATGCGGTTAGACCATAAGTAAATGCCGTATACGTAGTATATAATGTATGCTGAACCCTTTATCGCATCATATTTTACACATTGTGTTTAAAGGTCTTTAAGGTTGTTTGCGTAGGTTGTTGAACGCTTTGTACTTAAACAGAGGCACGCAGAACCAATTTTCCTGTTAACTCAACTATAGTAAAACTATTAAAGTAGAGTATTCTATTGTGAGCGCAAAGCCGAAAGCAAAGTGCGGATTTAAATCGTCCACCACGGACCCCCGGCGCTGCACTGCACTCGCGAAATCCGTTCATTAAAAATTTTGCATAATTGTTGTCGGCAACTTTTCTCTACATGATGCCGAGACGGCGAATAAAACTTTTGCCGCAATTCCCTTTGATTAATTAATACGAATCAATTTGGACCGGCTTTCTTTTCCTTGCTCTCCTGAGACACTCAAGTCGAATCTCCCTTCCTCCAGCCAGGTAGACGCATATCAATTACTTAATGTTATCTTGTGTGCTTCTTCTCTTATGAAGACAAAAAGTAATTGCTGCGGTAAAAGCATCCCATAGGGTCGGTCCATTTGTAAATGCATGCGCAAACAATTCCCATCCAAAGCTTAAATATGTCTCGAGGAGTCTCCTCTCTCTCTCTCTCTCTCTCTCTCTCTCTCTCTCTCTCTCGTCTATTAATAAGTGTGTTCTTCCGATGTCAAATCATTGGACCCTCGTCAAATTGATGTCCCATGTTTGTTCGCGATAAACTGAATTCAAAGTGTTATTTAATATATCTATACATTGGCCTTTTTATATAGTGTATTTGTTGGGTTAAATAGAGTATATAAATATTTTACAACTTTTGCTCCTTTGCGAATAATCGCTTGATTTTCTTCGGCAATTTTATTATCCTTGCTCCGTGGGATCGAATTCAAATGAGCAGATTAGTATTAGCGACATGTACTCTCAAGTTGAATCCCAGAAGGGCTCCAGACTGGAATTAACTTAAGGAAATCATCGATTTTATCGCAGGACTGAAGCTGATTTTTACTTTAGGTTTCGCTGCTTTGTTTACGTTTACTTAAAAAGTCCATTAGGAAATAGTTGTTTATAATATAAGACCGCAAAGTCCCCAAAGTGGAGTAAAACATGAAATGTTAATTTGTAAAAAAACGTTTTAATAATTTTTATACATAATTTATGAACTAGTAACAAAGACAAAAAGAAAATTAAGCTGAAAATTTCCCTAAATTTTTTCAATCATGGGATGTTGAAATACTATAGTAAAACATAGAAGAAAGAACTTGGGAAAAAAGTTTATTTTTGTCAACCAATGTAAATGAAAATATTTGTCAATACTTGCCCTTTATTCAGTTATTCCGCAATAATTAACACAGTTCAGTGTGGTATTTGAGTTTGCTTTTTCATTTTCTCCAATTAAGCCTGTATTTTGTTAAAATTCTAAATGCTTCCACTGTCCCAAATTAAGTTACAAATTTCTGATTTTATTTTGACCCAAATTATGGTTAACAAATACAAATTATTTCAATTTGATTTTTTTCTGGCCCGTAAGTCCGCTCTTATGCCTTTATTTTAAAGGATAAAGGCCGTCCATAATTTGTTTCAACTATTATTTGCCTTGGAAAATGGTTTCAATGCTTATTTTATTACATTAAGCAATATCAGAATTAACAATGACGAGCATTATGAAGTTTTAAATCCGATAGAAGTTAATTAATTAGGAATTAGTATTAAAATATTAATTGTTGCGAGGTATTATTAAAAAGCTATTATAAGTACTTATTAATAATTAGTTTCTGCTAATATTACAAAATGGAAATGATTAAACTTTGATTGTGACAAGTAAATTAGAAGCAAAGTTACCCTCTGACCTCAAAGAAATGAAACTTCAATTTTTGTTTTTTTTTTTCGGTCCAAACGCTCCAAAGTGAGCTTTTTGTTATTTTTCAAAAATTTAAAAAGGTACCATTATTTTTAACAGTTTCTTAAAGCTTAATAAATATTCCTTTTATCCATAAAAAATAAATAAATTTTGAGCATTCAATATTACATAAATATTAGAGATAACATTGATTTTTAAGATTAAATTATTTAAACAATTAGAATTCATTTATATTAGTTAATCAATGATTTATTGTAGAAGTGTATACCTTAATTATGGATAGAAGAAGCATTTTTTCCCTTTTTTTGAGAATAGTACATTGAAATGAACCACAAAACTGTCAACTACAGATGAAGGCGATGAAGTTTGTTTAATAGTTATAGACGTGAACACTTAAAAATTGGAATAGAGAGTGTAAAATGTCTCATTAAATTTTAAGGCACATAAAAAGTGCCAACAAAACACCGCTTCACAACGTAAACTGTACTTTATGCACACAATATAAGGACCTTTCTTCGTCCTGGTCGCTGTATAATACTTAGTTACGCGGCTGCTTTATTACTCTGCCCACTATATTTTCCACCTTATTGTGTCTCCATATTTTAAATTATCCTTAATTCCCTTAAATTGCACAGTGTACGCCTCAAGCTAACATCCCGCGCCGTATCCATACCGACGTAGAACCCCAGATACGCTTTGATAATTTTCAAATTTTCCCAGACAGAAATCGCGTGCCTTTAAAGCACTGTAGCAATTCCACCATCTAATTAAACATTTCCTGTTTGCACGTGAATGCAAATAAATTTGCGCATCGAGCAAAATTAAATCCCGCCACAAAACAGTTTGGTGCGCTTTCCGGCAAAAAGAGTCATCGATAGCGGCTCCTTTTTTTTTTTTCGTGTTCCAGCTCATGTTTATTCGGGATCATCAACGGTGGGCGAGTGCAAAATTTAAGTACCGATGGGTTAAATTTTCCAAGCGGCGTAGTACATATTATTTGCGATAATATTGCGAATGCTGTAGCGGACGTGTAAGTGAAAAGCAATTTCATTAGGGAATGTTTGTTTTGCTCTTGGGAAGACTATAAAATAAACACTACATATATTCAGATTTTGTTTTTTTTCATTAACGCGGATTTTTATTCGGGTAGCACTTGAGTTTCCGTAAATTCATTTAATCGGTACCTAAAGCGTTAAGCCTCTTAAACGAAGGTTTTTTTTTTTAACATCAGAGCAAAGCATTTGCAGTTGAAAAAATAGCAATTGAACAAAGAATTTCTATCAAATTTTGACATAATGTTTTAGTTTGAGATGAATTAATGATTATTTGCATGTACAGCTATGCCATGACCGTAGTTATCATTTTAATTGAGTATCGCAAACACAACGAACATTATCCGATTTAATTTATTGGCATCTTGCGCAAATAAGGCTATTTAATATTTGGATGTTCGTATTCTTGTTTTACCCAAATGTTATTTAAACATAGGCTACATTTCTGTTAATAATATGTTTGAAACAATAAACAATTCCATGCATCTATGAAACCCTTAATTTCGGTTTGAGAAAGAAGGGTGCAATTTTTTTCCATAAATAATTCACGGAAAACTTTGAAAGTTATCATCCTGTGTTTCTCTTAAATATCAATAAAGTTATATGAAGTAAATGGTTGCGTAACTTTAGTTTGTTATTTAGTAGTTAGGTACTGTTATTACATAATATTCAAGACACAAGCATATAAATAACGTATGCGAATTTGTGAGAAATTTTCATTATTATCACTTGCCTCTAATTTCAATTATGCTGCTTCAAATTTCTTACCGTTACCATGAATATTCATTGAATTGAAAATTTGAAATACTCCGTTACGCCGTTTTATGTTTACGGCTCCTGAGAATAAATTTTGCTCTATAATTACTGATCTACTTTTAATTTCAATTTCTAATCATATCCATAGCTAAACCTAAACCATAAAAAATTGCTTTACTCCAGGAATTAAAAAAATAGAAAATAAATTAAGGGTCGCCAATTAAATTTCAAAAAGGGGAATTTTCTGATTTTAGCTTTAATTCCAAGGATGGTCCATTAATTAATTAAATAAGGTAAATTTTGATAAAACAATTCAATATCTTTTTTTTTCACTGGTTTTTATTTATCGAAAAAGAATATAATTTTAAATTATTTTTGGTTATTCAGGGAGTCCGATATAAAGAAATATTAATAAGTTTTCCTTTTATTAATGGTAATATATGCTTTTTATAATTTCTATTTATTGTCCTAGAAATGGTTTTTTTTTTTATTTGATAATATATCACACTTGTCTGTAAAACCACAGAATTATATCAAGAAAAAAATATTTTTTACGAAAAATTTGCAATTTTTTAAAAATAATTGCTGTTTTTTATGAAAAAATTTTGAAACAAAACAAATAAAATAAACTAAAAGAACCGTTGTTTATTGTCATTCAACGTCTTGTCCATATTGTAAATTAATTTACGCGGACGCTATGGTAAACAGAATAATTAATGTTACGTAAATCGAAAGCTCTGCAACGACAGCAGAAAATTGCTGGAAATTTTGTTATTGCAATTTACAGCAATAAACGAGGCAATTGTAAAGGCGACTTTTGTTCGTTGTTCAATAAACAAACCCTTCGCTTATTAAATAACTAAATGAGAAGCGTCACAAAATTGGTTCTGTCGGCTCTTTTTCTATTTTATTGCGAAATAATAACTAGCAGCGGAATTTCATTTTATGTCCTGTTGATGTACTTTGTTTTGCTCCTCTTCCTCTCCAGACATTCCCTTTTCCTGCCTATTGAATTCATTTGTTCCACTTTAATTAGGAATTTTTAACATTTTCTTTTTCTAATCAACGTCAATTAATAATAAACTACATTTCATAAAATCCAGCAAAATAAATTTAATAATTATGTATTTACTAATTGCAATAAAAAGCTGATTAATTATTTGGATTCAGCATTATTTCCTTTTATGCGCATTGTTTTGAAAGCTCATAGCTAATGCAATAATAAATAAAACAAAGTTTATTGTGAGCGGCAAAATTTGCCGTGTAAAACGATAAATTTACTCGGCAGACTTTATAATTAGAGTTCAGAGCGAAAGTGCTCTTTAAATAGAGCCACCATCTGATTATGTACCAACCAGCAGCAGCCACTATGTGCAGGGTCCTGTTGGTTAATAAATTATCGCCGCCACCACTCACACCGGCGTTCCTCTGTTATGTTGCATTCATTCGACGAGACACATACAGCGCGAATAAGCAGATTTATCTGCTAAATTTACGACCATTATCACGGAAATTATTGCCCGAATATATCGACGGGCAATATTGCGAAATCGTTCGGCGGGATGCGACGCGCTCGCAGTGATGGGGCGCGATCATCACAATCGTTCACGTCAAGCAAATAGGCTGTTGATTGACATTCGATACGAATTATTTCGATGAATCGTTACCGCCGCAGCCATTCGGGGAATTCTTGTATCGGCCCAGATACTATACGTTTTACGTTACCAACTCGCCCTTTTTTATTTAGTGGCGGTTAATTTAATTTTGCTAAAAGGTTGTTCAATATTTTATTGTTCGTGTGTTACCTATTTTTTTTTTTTTTTGGGGACTGAACGGTTTTAGTATTTATGGTTTTTGCTATACTTTCTGTTTTTATATGTTTTCGGTGTATTTTTAAAATGGTTTGCTGTTAATGCTTTTATAGTTTTAATGTTTTAATATTAAAAGCCTGTATTTAACTCCTCACTTAATTTTTATCTATTAAATAAAAATAAATATTTTGAAATAGTTTATTGAAAAATAAAGCTTCTCTTTTTTTTTTTTAAATGAAAAAGAAAAAAATTATAGAGAATAGAAATGATAAATGATGAATAACATCAGACACAATTCAGAAACGGAATGCTTTATTATGGCCAAGATGGCAAACCCTATCTGTATATAGTATATAGTCAATGGGTTTATTTCTGGACCATTTGATTTGTCTAGCTGCAGAATATTACACATCGGGATATTATTCGCAACATAAATTCAATTGAATCATTGATAGCTCTCTCTAAGTTATTTGCCTTTCTGATCAACCATGGAATTCCAAGATGAGAATAGCAAATTTAAATTGCCCAATAAAACCGGGAACGCAACTGTCAAAATATTTCAAATTTATGATGAAGATGGATTTAAACTGAAAAGATAATATTTTTTTTTATTAGAATGCATTGCCGTAAAATTAATATAAACTACAATTATCATTTATTTGAATATATTCCGACTTTCTGCTTTCTTGGAAATAATATTAATTTTTTATCAATTTTTTTTTTAGCAATTTGATTAATTTTCGAATTAATTAATTTATTTTGGGGAAATGATCAAAATAAATTGCTACCAACTATAAATTACATCTTATTATTTTGCTTTGTCTTCATTTGGATATTTAATATTTAATTCCTTCAGATGTAGTGAGCAATTATTAATTAATAAGAAAAATGCGATTAAAATCAGCAATTATGAAGGCGCCTCAATTGTTTTGCAATCAAATTTATATTGAATGTTGATGCAAACTCAAGATATTATTTCTTTATTACTGTTGCAAATTTTAATTAATTTGTAGTAGAAAATGAAATATTATCATGTTAGACCGGAAATAGAAATTTATTATTTTTTAATGGGATGTCCCGTAATTCGTACCAAAATTTTTATTTTTCTGTTTACTTTTGGAGAATGGTCAAAGTAAATTCTTACAAACTGTGAACCTTCTTCTATATTATGGTTTGTCTTCTTCATAGTCCTATGGTAATTTCTTACAATTATTGATAACATTATAAACTTAAAAGAAGAAAAATAAATTATAAATCTACCAATGTGAAGGCGGCGGGCTCTAATAATATATTTCCATTACAACTATTACAACACTGAATCTCAAAAAATGACAAATTTATGACGAATTTACAAAATATAGAGAAATAGAGAAAGTGAATATTAGTTTAATACTTATCTTAAAATATCATAAAAGATCAAAATTCAAAATTAGCATTAGAAAAGATTAAAAAAGCAAATATGAAAGCGCTTGGAAACCATTAAATTTAATGGCTTTAGGTTCTTTCGACATATTGCAATATTATTAATTCTTTTTTGCTACTTAACAAATAGTTTTTATAATATTTTTGCACAATATTGAAATATAAATTTTATCACCCCTAATTAAACCACTTTATGCATTTTTAAATTTATAGGCTATAAAATTATACAAATGATATTGTGACACCATTATCCACAAAAAATAAAAATATCTTATTTAAGAAAAATTCCAAGAAACTCATAGGGGGAAAATAAATTTATCGTCAAAAATTCTTTTGGTGACGTGCCGTGTAAAAATAATTAATAACCGCAAGCGTGGTTTGGTTCTGTGCGTGAATTTTAGTAGCGCAAACTTTAATGGAGACTCGAAAAGAATGATTTTATTGGAGGTTCAACGATTACAAATATGAGATGCCGGTAAAAGCGATCAAAGTGCTATTAAAATTTAGTGGTCGGTTATTAAAGCGGCATTTTGAGAGAATCGCACATAAAACCCTTTTCGGTGCCATAAATATTGCTGCAATCATTGAGCAGTAGGTACGTTCTGGGAGGTTCTGGTTTTTCGTTTATTTATCATCCGTTTCCATCCTACAGACTGCCGTTACCTCTCTTCCCTCTCAAACTCAATCTATAACTATATAATACTACTACTTTACCTATACTCGTATCAGATTTACAATCGCCACTAAATCATCATCCGAGCACGAACCTATAAATATCAAATAAGGAAACTCAAAATTTAATGCATTTATCCAAAAGAGTCAATTTACGTTGCACTTTTCCCCATAAATCACTTTTTCGTTTGATTTCCCTTATAACCAGTATGTTCAATTTTAGTCGAAACTTTCAAATTAAAAATCAGTTTATTTATTCAATGCAATTGTTTTGAAAAAGTACAAGATGAAAATTAATTGCATCAAGTAATCAAAAACTAAAATAACGCTTTCTTTAATTAAAAAATGAAGTTCTGTATTTTATAATTGTAAGTTATTGCAGTAAAAGCAATTAAAAATGACGCTTTTTTAATTGTAAATTCCATTTGAAAATTTTAATTAACTAAAATGTTCAACAACCTGATTCTACTTTTTCAATTTAATAATAAAATTCAAATAATCCTTTTATAAAAATAACATAAAAACTTTACTGTTTCATAAGAAGGTATTTTTATTTTTTATTTTTTATTTTATTTAAAAAAGTTAGTGGTAACAAAATCTAATACAACTGCTACACAATACAAGCTAAAGGCAAGTTAAAAATTAGAAACTTAGTAAGAAAAACGTAACAATAAAACTCTGTATTTCGAGTTAAGGAAGCAACAAAATTCGATTAATTATTTAAATTGTCAATGGAAAATTAAGAGAAACTTCTGCAGCTAACGCTCCGTGCGAATTGCAGAAGTTGCACTTGAGCAGACAGAAGCCTTAATGGTGTCGCAGCGTGTAATTTCATTTCTGCATGTGTGTCGTCTCATCGTTGCCGCTTTATTATTTAAGTTAGCGAGCGACAACTTTTTGTCACTGCGTACAGTTTTCGTAGTGCACTTTCAGTAGTCCAGGGAAATATATTTAAAAATCCCGCAGAACGCAAAGCAGTAAATAGTTTTCGTTTTTTGTCTTTTCTAAATCTATGTATATATGCTCATAAGTGCCCATCGAATTTACTGAATTTTTTAGTTTTGGGATTTTACTTAATGGTACTTATTAGTTCTGATAAAGAAATTAAAATTAATATTTTTTTCAGTTTTCATCAGAATTAATTAAAATTTACAAGAAACTTAATTGACATCATTAAAAGTCTAATGAATTTTTATTAATTATACATGAATTTTTAATTATTAAATATTGCTATTCGATTTTTAACATATAAGAATTTTATTGGCTTTCAAAAATGTTAAATTTTAATTTTTAAGTTCTGTAGTTTTTAAGTTACAGTTAAAAGCTCCTTCGATGAAATGTTTTGGTCAGATGGGGAGCTTTTACTCCAAACTCAGTAACTAACTGCTTAAATTTACTGTAGTTTTCAGTTTTATAATTAGTTTTAATGCAGCCTCAGCATACTTTAATAAAATTGTCAAAAAAACTGATTATTTATATTAAAAAATGACAAACAAAATTTGCAATATGATTCAACATGTAAATTAAAGTAATGAATTCACTTTCAGGGCATTTGAAATTAACAATTGCCCCAAAAGTAATTGTTTTTTAATTAGAAATTAGTTAAATTTCATTAATTAATTAACAATTATTAAGTTTTGTTAAATATTATAAGTTTTTATTCTTAAGTAGCGTAATTATTACAATAATTTAAGTAAATTTATTGTATAATTGTAGTTTAGAGTAAAATAAACATTTAATAATAATTCTTTTCTATTTTATTGTTACATTTCAGATATTTTCATCGAAAGCACAAACAGCTCTTTTCAGAGCTATCAATTGATATAAATATTATTTACAACGAAAGAAACACATAATCTAATGTTGAAACAGTTTTTAAAAAAGAAAAAATGAATTTGAATTTGAACTTAATTTACGTTTGTTGACCTGTGGATGGGAAATAAAAAAGTATTTTTCAAATTCCATTCGAATTCTTCAAATTCCATTCGAATTTTTCAAATTCCATTCGAATTTTTCAAATTCCATTCGAATTCTTCAAATTCCATTCGAA
>JASKGO010007816.1:0-27034 GCA_030556065.1 Holobus sp. GC000080 | reverse complement strand
TTCAATATTTCGAATCCTTAGAAAATCGGGGATTTGTATCAGGAGTAAATAAGTTCGAGGAGATAAATTGAAATTTAAACGATGTAAATCTGGTTGTCTACGATAAGGTCCACAAACGTAAATTAAATTCAAATTCAAATTCGTTTTCTCTTTATTACAAATTGTTTCAACATTAGATAAAGTGTTTCTTTCGATGTAAATATTATTTACAGCAATTATTAGCTTTGAAAAAAGCTGTTAGTGTTTATTGTCACCTGGAAAATAATTATTCAGTAAATAAGTATTTGTTTTTATTCGAAACATTGTTTATTATAATATTCAACTATGGAAAGAGTTGCTTTTAAACAAAGTCACCAGTAAAATTAATTGAAACGAAAGTTAACAATAAATTAAACATAATTAGGGTGGGTTTGAAACAAAGAACTGTCCACTACGACATAAAAAGTAAAGTTAATCTTTACAAATAATTAACTTTAACAATAACAATAATTGAAAATCTACCAGCTACAAATGGGCATAAAGGAAAAAACAACCAATCTTATTAATAATTTGATTTAAAAAAAAACTACTAACCAATAACAACAAACTAACAAACAATTAATGTTTCAAAAGCACACAGTTTCAACAATAAAAATTAAAATTAATTTAATTTACTATTAATATTGCAAAATCAATTAAATTAAAAAAATAATAATGTGCTTTAATATTAAAGTGCATTTAAAATGCTAATTTTTATTAAAGAATACTTAAAAAATTAAATGAATAAACTTTTAACAAAAAGATTAAAGATAAAGTGAAAATTTACGAACAAATAAGGCAGTAAAAGCTAAAAGTATTATACTTCTAGAAAAATATTATTTAAAATTAATGATATCCAATAGGAAAGGACAAATAAATAATGAATATTGCAAAAGCATTTTGTTTTAACTAAAACAACTAAGTTTGAATTAAGAAAAACTAAACAATACTACACAATAAGAGCAAATTTGAATTTAATATAGCAATCAATTTCAAAAACTAAAAGAAAATTACAAAGTCACAAGAAACACAAGTTAATAAACTCTTCAAAGTAAATAAGTCCTGAAATAATTAACAAATACTAATTTGACATGTTTCTCTTTTCATTATTTAAGTTGAAGAAATCCTTTCTGGTATTTGCAAAAAATAAATATTATTTAAGTAATTGTTTTAAAAATCATGTAAATTTTCGAATCTTGTGTTTAATTTGCTTCAAATATAATATTAATTTAGGAAAATAATAAAAATAAATTGACAATAAATAATAGCAATAACCATTAATTTTTTGCCGGAAATGCTAAAACAAATTAAAAATACAAATTGAAACCATATAATTTACTGATTAGAAAATATCTCAAGAAAAATAAATAATTACTGACTTAAAATTTTTATTTAGTGATTATTTAATTTACTTATTTGATATTAAGTAATTAATTCTTTTAAATCAAAAGGATGTTCTCTGTCATTGAAAACCGATTATTTTTTTCAAAGTTTTCTCTTTGGCAGCTCAGAAAAAAAAGTTTTTCTGTTATTTTTTTTTAGGGTATTACTGGTATTACATTTAAAATTCAAAAAGCGCTTATTACAAAAAAAAACTGAAAGTCAAAAAAGTAAATAATTAAAAAAATATATGTTGATTTAAGTCTTTAATATCTTCATTTATGGCAAAACTGTTCAGCTAGGATGACCATCCCATTATTCTTTATTTAAAAAATAAAGCAATAAAATGTAAATTAATTTAAACAAAAAAAATTATATAAAAATTTAATTTAGAAACCAATATTAAATTTTTCCTAAGTCTAACAGTTTTCATCTCCAAAATTATCGATAAAAAAAATCGATGTTAAAGAACTAATCCATTTGAAAAGAAATGAGCAAATAGAAAAGCAAAAAACGTGGCCCGCAAACGGCCAATAAGGCCCGCGAAACTAAAAAGACTATTTTACGGTTGATAAAGCAACCCCCAGAGAAGGAAACGTTAAGAGAAAGGGAGGGCTGTAGAAAGGGAGACCTATTACAACAATCGAGAATGTTGAAGCTTGCAGATTCGGCGGTTTGGGCCCAAATGCTCACTTAGGTATTTGGTGGCGCACGTTTACCGGTTCTTTATTTATTGCTCGGTGGGGAACGAGCTCACTTATCAGGTACGTGCCCACTTCTATTTTCAACTTTCCCGAGGCCCATATGAAAATGAGTAAATTATTGTTGTTTCGCAGGGCGAAAAAGTGGCCGACTTCGCCTACGCCTGCCAATGGGATTATTCGCGAGACAAGAACTTCCGGACGGGGGTGGTCCTGGTGATGGTTCGAGCCCAAAGACCGGTCAAACTTACCTAATGGAATTAGGATACGCCAATTTTATTGCAGTGCGTATACTTTATACACCGGATACCTGTACAAGATAAGCGAAAACTAAAGGGTTGTTTTGCCCATCGAATTCCCTTGCAGAGCATCCAGATGTTCTTCTAGTTCTTCGTTCTTTTAAACACTTTTATATAATGAAAAAAAAAAAAAAAGATTACTATGTAGAAATTAATTCGCTGCTTTTCTAAAATGTAAATTTCAAATTTTGCACCATCAAGTAAACAATATGTAAATTATTTAGTTTTTTTTTTAATAATTTCAACTATTGGAACACATTGTATGGTAGTTATAGTAGTAAAGATGTTGAAGATAAATGTTGAAGCAAAAGAAAGCAAAGCAAAAAGAAAACAGCATAAAATATAAGGTAGTTGATGAGCAAACTTAAATGTTACGAGTTACGAGCAACTTTAATTAACCGTTAAAAAAATTTGCATCCAGATGAAAAATTTCCGGCCATCGAATCGAATCCAAGAAGTTGCGCGGTGAAATTTTCCGGAATTTAAATTAATAATTAGCCTGGCGGTGGCAGGCAGCTCACGAGACAGATTTTAGTCGTCGGCAAAAGGGCAAAACTGAGCTCGAATATCGGAGGCGGTTGTTCGCTGTTACTTCTGTTCGATAAAATAGACTACTTATACTAAGTGCATTTCAAAGTTAACGTGTAGATAATAAAAAGGGAAGAAAGTTCTTTGTCGGACTAGCAAGTTCCGCGGCGCAACGAAGGTGAATTTTAATAATGCAAATTGAAACGGCAGTAAACTCCGCTAAAAAGTATGTAAAAAGCGGAAATGGCTTATATTGTATTTTCGGAGTGTCTTTGTTCCGAGCTTTAACCAACAACTTGTTGTTCAACGTGCCATTCGCAATTTCCCTATATTGCCACGATTTCTTTACTTTACAGATATTCCGCAGCAGCAGAAGAAGACGTAGAACCGCAAGAAAGGTTTCGATTATATTGTTGTAAACAATTTTGGCTCTTAAAAATCCCAAGAGAATGTTTTGTTTTTTTGCCTCTTTATAATTTTGTTTAATGCATTTATTTTAATTTCAGTTTTCTTAGTTCATTTTTATACTGAATAGTTTAAACTAGATGAGAATAAAGTATCTTGATGCCTCATTGTAAATTCTTTAATTTTTATTATTGTCGTAGAAAATATAAATAGTTTTTTTTTTGTTAATTTCTTTATCAAAGTTAATTTTGTTGGTTTGGACTTTCTGGTATTAAACCCCAAATGCAGTCAAATTTCTCGTTGCTCAATTTAATTTTTTCTATTAAATTATAGGATATATCATCCTTTATCAAAATCCAAAAGAAATTTTCATTTAGATCTTTCCGGTTTTCCGGAAATTAGTTTTTAGTGCGCAGTGGCTACTCATATAGCGAATGTACGGGAAGTGCCTCATTTATGTCAACTTTTCTCAATCGCCACTCCTTCAATATTTTTAATTTTCACACTTATTTTATTGAAAATATTGTTCTTTAACAAACTCAAAAATAAAATTCCATCTTTGACTTTTTTTGTCTTCAGGAAATAAGTTTTAGGTGCGCGGCGTCCATTGCTATTGCATATAAAAACCCGGTGCAATAAAAAGTCAATTTTCATCGATCGTTACTTTTTTGATTTTTCAATTTTTACTTTTATTTTAAAGAGCATATTATTCTTTATCATAAACAAAAATAAAATTTATTTATATCTTTTTTTGTTTTCTGTAAATAACTTTTAAGTGGTCAATGTCCGTTTCCAGGGCTGGTGCAACATATGAATCCAATTTCCTCCAAAGTTACTGAATCAATGTATCAAATTTGACTTTCAATTAATAGAACAAAATACTCGTTATCAAAATCCAAAGTAAAATTACATCTATGTCCTTCCGGTTTTCCAGAAATAATTTTTAAATGCGCGCCATCCATTCCAATAGTGCTTGGCTAATATGAATTATACTATGTATTTAAATTAAAGCGGCAAAAAGAAACTTTGAAGGTAAAAAATTGATATTTTCAAAATTTATCCAATAAAACTGCAAGTAAGAAAAAAATTCACACCCATTAAATAAATCTTAATGTAACATTAATTGTTAAAATTAATTGAAAATTGACAATTAAAAAAAAATAAGTAAAGAAATTTACAAAATTATTAACATTAAGAAATAAATACTAGCAATTAAATAAAAAACAAATAGCCAATTCAGCCAATTACATTTCCAAGGCAAATTCATTGTGAAACTAAAACAATTAATTAATCAATGAGCCAATTTATATGGAAACAGTGAGCGAAGAATAAAAAGCGGTAAAAAAGAAACCGAAGTAAAAGTAGCTTGAAAAGGATATTTTCATTGCAGCAGACAACGAGTAGCTTTATTCTCTTTGGAGCGCCGCCGCTGCCGCTGCTGCCGCCGCCTCCTCCGCACTACTTTATCACATCGTTATCGTTATGAACTTTTACCCTCGTTTACATATACTTTCTATTTTACCTCCTTCTTCATTTTCGCCCTCCAGTTCTTATAATAAAAAACCGTTTCTTTCGCATCGTAAAGTGTTCCTGCTGAATAAATTTTCCGCAAACAATTTATGGAAAACAATTAAATGCAACTTAAATTTTATCGCTTTTTTTTTTATTCGGTATTTTTATAATATAATATAATTAATTTTTATTAGAAGAAAAGTATTTGTTAGAATTAAAGTTGGCTTAGTGGGCAATAAATTAGCGGTTTTCGTTTATTAATATTTTATTTTCGAAATGTAGGGTAAATTTAGAAAAGTAATTTTTCGGGCGAATTCCTTGCGGTTTTTCCTCTGATGATTATTTTTAATTAAAAACGAAATCGGCGCAATATGAGGTGAACAAACGAGCTTAATTAGGTTTCAGCGGTTCGAGACAATAAAGTCCGAAGCGAAAGCAAGACGATTAATGCGATAAATCGTAAAACGCCGCTGAAAAGAGTGCTCTCTTGCTGATTTTACTCGTTCTCATCATAATATACAGGGTACACTGAAATATTTTCTTTCAAAACAAAGCAAAATTACTTTTTACTTTTCACTATAATTATCAAATAGCAATTACATATTTTTCGATTTTTTTTTTCGTAAAAAAATAATTCTTTTAATGAATAAACTTTGGGATTTTCTTTAAAGTAAATCCGTTTTGAATATTTTTAAAAGGAATAAAAGTTGTTCACTTGAATGCGGCATGTATAGAGTATAAAGGTCTTGGAAAAAGAGATGGCCAGGTAAGCAGCATCTATTGATTTTTCTTGCTTGCCTGCTCGAAGGTAGAGTGAACCGGAGAGGAGACAGAAGGAAGGACCGTCTCACTCGTTGCGGCGGTGGCAAGCAAGTGGCTAAAAGCAGTCGGTCCTGCTGCAAAAGTGTCACGCGGCACAAAATATTCCGCACACGATTTCGAAGAGGCCAGTTCGCAGTTCGCACAGAATGGAGCGCTCGCTGAAAGAGAGAGCAGAAGAGAAAGGGCGCGCACACACAAAGAGCGACGGCGGCGGCGGCAGCAGGAACAGAAGCAGCAGCAGCAGCATTCCGGCGATTATTTTTACTGGTGCAGCAGTTGAGTGGCGTAGCGAAGAAGGTGGAGGCACTCGGTTCGGAGGGCGGCTGCCGGCACGAATTGAGAGGTCCACGGAGGAAATATTGTAGCGCGGAAGTTCGAGGAAACGATTGGAATTCTAATAGGCGACAACACAACAACTATCAAATGAATGTGTACAGTGGGCAAAGAGATGCAATTTAAATTCATTCGAAGGCTCTTCCGTAAAAATATCACGCGCGCAAAGACATCAAACATTTATAAAGTTACATTTAATGGACAAACTGGCACAATGATTTATGGAAACCTTTAAAGATTTCATATCGGATGGATACCCAGCACTTTTTTTTTCTTTCTGAAATGTTTTCCAATGAATTGTGTCGATATGTGGAATTTTCAAATAAATTTCGCTAGCTTTAATTCAAGAAATAAATTTCATCCAGAAGGAATTTGGGAAAAAATGTTTTTTCTTGCTGTGCTGCTTTTTATTAATCATTATTAATTATAACAGCAAGTGAGAATTATTTTTAGCAGATCTTCGATTAATTAGTTGTTAAACAAGTTTCCAATTGAAAAATAATAATTAAAATTTGGAAAAAAAAATCACGCAGCAACTGTAGTACATTGAGGAATAGAGGAAATAGAAAATGCATGAAGCATTAATCAGATTCGAAGCGAGCGGTTAAAATAATTGATGTAAATGCGAATAGTTGAACTTTATATACTATACATATACTACATATCAAAGCAGGGAGCGTTAATAAATAATGGAGAGCGGACTTGTTTAGTTATTGAGCGTTATGAAGATTGGTTTGGCCGAATGCATATTTCAGGGTGTCTGGAGGTGTCGTTAACGACCCTTGGTAAGTGGATAGTAGCACTAGCAGCGACAGTAGCACACTGTCGGTGCCGTCTGCTTTCCACCGGAGGATTTCGGCACGTGTATACTGAGCGAGAAGCACGGAGCCGCCCCCGTATATGCCAGCCGTCGCCGTGTCCCCAATTGCATCCCCGTAACTAGCCGTGGGACTCTGGGACAATGATGACGACATTGTTTGTTTAATCTCCACAGTTTCCGCGACTAATCATCGATTATCCTCGCTTATCTGCCCTCTAATAATATCACATCCTACACATTCATGCATACACATAGTACAGACATTGCTGTGCCCTTTATACTCGCATACATTTAGATTTAACATGCCTAGTGCCTACCTGGGCTGCCGCTATACGTATGAGCCCTTTATTTAGATACTCTCACTCTTCACTGTTTTCGCAGGGATTTTGCCATGTACGTACGTACTGTACTACTTGGTACGAGCAACCCCTATGCCCTTCTGTTTACGCTTTCACCTAACGCCTTCTCCGTAAATATTTGCTTTTTTAATTAGTTTGCTTTTTGTGCGATCTAATTGATTTAGTATTGGTTTTTTGCCGTTCGGTTTTTTCTCTTTTTACATTCTCCGAAGGCATTTTGACCTGTTTAATTTTTTGTTACTTGTGATTTTCTGTTTCAATGCTTGAATTCTAATGATAGGTGTTAAAAAGTACTAAAATATTTAAATTTAGCCTGAAAAGTTTCCTTTTTTTTTTACGTCGATTAAATATAATACATGTTCACCAAGCACAATTGGAATGGATGCCGCGCACTAAATAATTATTGCCGGAAAACCGGAAAGGCGCAGATTACATTTTATTCTTGATTTAGATAATAGATAATGTGTCTTATAAGTTAAAAGTCAAATTTTAAAAATCCAATTAGAAATTTACTGAGAAAATTTGATTTGTATGTTTTGTATTTAAAACTTATTTCCAGAATACAAAAATAGTCATAAATGAAATTTTATATTTGATTTTTGCAAAGAATTATATGTTTTATAAAATAAGTGTGAAAATGAAAAAATGTAAGGAGTGAATTTTGAGAAAAGTTGACATAAATGAGGCGCTTCCTGTACAAATGCTGTAAGAACGGACACCGCGGACTTAAAAAAAAACGGAAATATATAAATGAATTCTTTTTTTGGATTTTGATAACGGATAATGTGTCCTATTAAATAAAGGTAAAATTTTAAAAATTTATTAAGAAACTTTTGGAAAAAATTGCATTTATATGTTGCACTAGCCACTAGAAACGGACATTGAGCACTTATTTAATAATTTACAGAAAACAAAAAAGATATAAATAAAGTTTCATTTTTGATTTTTAAAAAGAATTATATGCTTTATAAAGTAAGACTAAAAATTAAAAAATCAAAATGGTAACTATTGATCAAAATTGACTTTTATAATGCACTCGCTTTTCATATACTATATCATATACTATAGAAATGGACGCCGTGCTTCTAAAAGTTATTTTCCGAAAGGAAAAAAAGTCATAGTTGAAATTTTAGTCTTAATTTTCTTAAGGAACAATATGTTGTATAAAATAAAAGTAAAAATTAAAAAATCAATGCTGTGATTTTTGAGAAAAGTTGATATAAATGAGGCACTTGTTCTACATACGCTATTATAGTAAACACTATTTAAAAAAATAATTTCCGGAAAACCGGGAAGATTTAAATGATATTTTCTTTTCAATTTTGATAAAAGATAATATATTCAACAAATTAATAGTGAATATTAAATTGAAAAACCAGAATGAATACATTTGGGATTTAATAAGAGAAAGTCCATACAAACAAAATAAAATCATTAAAAATATTCATTTTTTATTTTTTTTTTTTTTTCTTAACTTTTATATTTTTGCATGATTAGTAATCAATATTCTAGAAGAAAAAAAAAATACCTCAGCAGTTGAATAAAAATAATTCTGGCAGATATTTAAAATTAAATTAAGAAAAATTAGGTTATTTTCTTAAGAATTAAAAAATTGCTCTAAATTCCCCAAAAGCGAATTTTAATTAAAAAAAAAAAAAAGATTTTTACTTATCAGTAACGAAGAATATACTAAAATTCCACATTCAGAATCCAAACCAATAAATCATGTTGACCGGTACTACTAATAAACTTTAGTAAAGTTTAGGTAAATTAGAAAATGCATAACGACTTCAAAACAAGGCAAATTGAAAAAGAATTTTTTTATTAGAATTCCTTGACGGCGCCGACCAATCGCAATAATAATAATCATAATAATAAAACTGATAATAACGAAAGCTAGCACATGCAAGCCACCCCAAACTGACAAGTCTAGGCAGTGGTAGAAAAGTATAGGTGTAGTCAGTCAGTCGACGGCTCTGATCAATAGTTTTCCCGATAACAACAGCATAGCGAACGACTTGGCCTAGTTCGTCGACGAAGCTCGCAGCATTTAAAGAAAGCTCGCCTCGGCCACGGAAATTAATTACTTAATTATAAACAGCAATCACTTTGCGGCAGAATGATCGACGCACCGATTTCATACAACAGGCACGTTAGACGTTATGCCAAGCCGGAGCAGCAGCAGAGAAGCGAAACCGACCCACACATAAACCAAACATCAAAGGTCGTTCTTCAGCAGTACGCCCATTTGCAGCGTGGTCACGTTCTTCTTGGCAGCGTTAACTTTTTAATCTGCCCGCCCCCTCGCTTAACAGATTGCCACTAGTTGCGTCTCTCCGCAAGCTCTCTCTGTACATCGCGTCGGGCGCGACACATAAACTTTTACCCCTTTTTTTTTGTTGCGCGCATCGCAATGATCTCCGTAACGAATCGCTAACGATTTCGCATTTTATTTTTCCAATGGAAACTGCGCGCCCTTAAAAGCTGTTAATTTTTTTCCTGCCTTTTTCTTCGTAGGGAGAGAGTGCTAATTTTTACACGCGTCGATTTTACGATCGGTTTGTGGCAATGGAGGCGGCGGAGCTGTGAGCTGTACGTAGCTTCGGGTGGTGCAAGTGTGAGTGCGCACGTGTTTCGAACCGCCGCCCCCCGATATCGATTATGTAGCGTTGCATTTTTATTATACTTGAGGTACATTAAACGATTAGGGAAATTCATCCTCATACGCTTTATCCTTTTTACGGTGTATTTGCTCAACGAACGATTTTCCTTATACTACTTTCGTGAAGGCGTTCTCTTCATTCTTTGCTGTTGCTGCGTGTGCAGCATTGTATTTGTTGTTGATTTTCTTCTGCTTCGCGTTTTATCGAATTATTCTGCGAACGAATATACATAATAATAACCCATTGTGTCATGAAAAATTCATTGTTAAACAAACTTTCCTTTTATTTATTTTTTGCTGAATAAAATATCTTTTATGATTAATTTTCTTAAAAAAAAAATACTTAGAAATCCTATTGTTGGTTCATTTTTATTTTTTATTGAAAGTAATTTTGCAATTATTTTAATTCCGGAAATTATTGTTACTTTAAACGAAAAAATGTTTTAAGAAATACTTAATTAAGCAAAATAATTAGCAGATATAAAATTTCCTCACTGATTTTTTACCTAAGATTACCATAAAATAACTTTTTTTATATCTTAATATGTTATTAAAAATTTTAGACGAAACTATTTTATAATATTGTTAAGATTGTTAAGATCCCATTAAAAATGGTTTTTACTTCTTGGTAAGGTAAAAAATTTAACATTTTTAGTTTTTAAAATTGAATCCAACTGGAAGATGGTATTTTCGGTCATACCTAAAGAAGTAACCAATTCCCTTAATTTAAATGCCACCATATTTTTGATTTAACTTTTAATTAGGCTTAAAACAAAAGTAATTTTGGTACTGTCCGGTAAAAATTTTCCAAGTGAAAAAATAACAACTAAAAATAAAAAGACCCAATAGATATTTAAACAGCTATAATCATCTAATAAGAGCAATCTATTTGAGTGCAGACAGTGCGTTGCTTCTTTTTTAGTTTATCCTTAGGGCATAAATTCAGAGGAAAGGAAGTCTCAATTGTATCACTTGGGTCGTTGTTACGCATTTAACTTGATTATTAAATGATAATAATCCGACAAATCCATACATACGTTCATGGTACAGCCAGCCCATACTGTTAATCGACGTCGTCATGCATAAGCAGCATAAGTTTAAAGGGTCAAGTTGTCCGAAAGATTATTTCAACGAATCCAGAAGGATCTTTTCTCTTATTTTTCGTAATCGAATGCTTTTTTCTGCTTAAATATTTGATTTTTTACGTTTAGAAGATTTTGAAATTGCAAAAAATAAGCAGAAAATCAGAAAATTGATTAAAAAATGGAAATCATCGAATTGTGTCAATAATAAAATCAATTTACTCGAAGAAAATCCGATGAGTTTCCTAAAAAAAGTGAAATAAACTTAATTTTAATTGGAATTAGTTGTAGTTTATTTCAATAAAAGAATTCTTCGATTGTTTTTTTTCTTAATTTTCCATCCCTATTCAAGCTGTGGACTAGTAAGGATCGATTTCTTTTTAATTTTTAAATTCATCGCTTAATTTAATTTAAAACAATGCGCTAGATCAAAAATTCAAAGGGATAACTACTTTTATAACGATAGCTTAGTTAAAAAATTGATTAATTAAGCTGCAAATGTAGTTTTAATCAAATCAAACTGTAATAATGATTCTTTGATGAATAAAGAATTGCCAAAAAAGAAAAAAAGATTTTGATAACTTTGAAAACTTTCAAAATGAAATACTACTTTATAATAAGGCATAACATGACCTTACATAATATTCGAAGCAAAAAAGGAGAAATAAGTTTAGTACCTAGGTACAACATGTCTGTAAAGAGATTGAAAAGCAAAGAAGAGAAGGCGGCAGGCAGTCAGGCATTCAGGCAGGCAGGCAGGAATGGAGCTTGCGCCGCTCGGTGGCACCGGCTGTAACGGCGGCTGCCGGTGGGCTCGCGGCTCTCGGCAACAACAACGGCCACCAGTCTGTGTGTGACCGCGCGCCCACGATGATAAGCCGTCAGCAGCAACAGGAACCGTGAAAGACGCACGCAGAAGATGACGGACCGCGCGATCTTAGTGCTCTCGTCGCTGGCGTGCCTGATCCAGGGTTACTCGTGGCAAGGGGACGAGACGACCACCAGGCCATCGCCAAAGGACTTCCACTTCGATCCGCTGGTGGTCGAGACCACTAGCGGTCTGGTGCGCGGCTACTCGAAACAGGTGATGGGTCGCGAGGTGCACGTCTTCACCGGTATCCCGTTCGCGAAGCCGCCGATCGAGCAGCTCAGGTTCCGCCGTCCGGTCAAGATCGACCCCTGGCACGGCATCCTCGACGCGACCAAACTGCCCAACTCGTGCTATCAGGAGCGCTACGAGTACTTCCCGGGATTCGAGGGCGAGGAAATGTGGAACCCCAACACGAACATCAGCGAGGACTGTCTCTACCTGAACATCTGGGTGCCGCAGCACCTGCGGATCCGGCACCATCCGGAGAAGCCGCCGCACGAGCGCAAGAAGGTGCCCGTGCTGGTGTGGATCTACGGCGGCGGCTACATGAGCGGCACCTCCACACTGGACATCTACGACGCCGACATCGTGGCCGCCAATAACGACGTGGTCGTTGCGTCGATGCAGTACCGCGTCGGCTCCTTCGGCTTCCTCTATCTGAACAAATACTTCGGGCACGGCAGCGAGGAGACGCCGGGCAACATGGGCTTATGGGACCAAGCGCTGGCCATACGTTGGATCAAGGAGAACGCGGCCGCTTTCGGCGGCGACCCGGAGCTGATCACGTTGTTCGGCGAGAGTGCCGGGGGCGGCTCCGTCAGCATACACTTGCTGAGTCCGGTTACGAAGGGACTGGCCAAGCGGGGCATCCTGCAGTCGGGCACGATGAACGTACCCTGGAGCTACATGAGCGGCGAGCGTGCCCAGGCGATCGGCGAGGTTCTGGTGCAGGACTGCGGATGTAACGTGAGCCTACTGGCTACGCGGCCCCAGGAAGTGATGGATTGCATGCGCGCCGTGGACGCGAAAACCATTTCGCTGCAACAGTGGAACTCGTATTCGGGCATCTTGGGTTTTCCCTCGACGCCCACGATCGATGGCGTCTTCATGCCCAAACACCCCATGGATATGTTACGCGAGGGTGACTACGAGGACATGGAGATACTGCTCGGCAGCAATCAGGACGAAGGTGAGTGATTAATTGATCGGAAAAATCGATAGCCCCGTTCGTTGGTTGCTCCGGAGGAATGTGTCTACTCTTGCAGCCGGTAATCCCAGACCGCACATAAATATTTGTTCGCATATTCCGGCAAAGATTTTCCTTTCGGAGCGTGTTTTTGTTTAACTTGCTCTGTTCCTCTACTACTATTTTTATTGCAGCTTTTTATATCTGCATTCTGCATATTTGTTACCTTTTTTCTTTTGCATTCAGCAATTATTTATCCAATGAGTAAAACCAATTTGTCTCTGCTTTTATTTATTATAAAAATTAAAAAAAAAATGTTTCTTTATTATATTCGTACAATTAATGCAAATAAAATAATAATAACTATCAAATTTTCAAGGAAATATAAAAATCCAAATTGATTGAGATTTAGTTGAAAACTCTTAAGTGCAGCAATTACTTTCAGTAAAAAAAAAAAATCAAGAAATGTATTTATTGATTTTGTACGTAATTATTACTTTTCAAAAAGGTGAAGGTTAACTTCGTCTTCATCCGCTCCGCAAACAATAAAAGAAAACATTTAAAGGTTACTGTTAATTTCTTTATCATCAACACTAATTTTATCTTTCCTTCTATCTAAGACAGTTTTAATTAAATTCTAAATTAAAAGCAATTTACTATAGGTATATTATTAAGTAATACATCTTTGTATCTTATAACTGACAGTTTTTCATATTTTTATTTTTTTTAAATATTTCTATTCCATTAAAGCCATTTATCTCTATCGTTTTTATTTTTTCATAATTTAGTAAACTAAAAGCACTAAAAACTTTGTCACAATAAAATATAACAAAGGTTCTAATTTGAAATGTCTTCTATTGACTTTTGGTAATGTTGAGCTTTTTTAAATAAGGATTTAGTCTTTGTTAATTAATTAGGCAGGTCTACTTAAAAAAAAAAATTCTGAGTTTCGGTTTTAATGCAAGAATTCTGATAGTGGGTGTTAAAATACACTGAATTATCCATTCTTTGCTTTCAAAGTTTGCTTAAGATTAATGTAATACATGCTAACCAAGCACTATAGGAGTGGATTGAACATTAAAAAATTAATTCCTAGAAAATGAAAAAATATGGATAAAATTTGATTGTGGATTTTGTTACCGAATTATATGGCCTATAAAATAAAACTCAAATTTTAAAAATTGAAATACTGAATCTTGAAAAAAATTGATTTATTTGTTGCCCTAGTTTTAGAAATGGAAGCCTCGCATCCAAAACTTATTTCCCGGAAACAAAAAAGTCATAGCCGATGTTTTCTTTCTGGTTTTGATAAAGAACAATAATCTTTATAAAATAAAAGTTGACATAAATGAGGCTCAATTTGAAAGTTATAAGACTACATTTCAAATTCAGGGCCCTGCTCCAAAAATGTATTGACCGATGCGATCAAAAATTACCAAAATTGAAAAAGATATGACGCAAATTATGAAATTTACGAAAGTCAAAATTATTAAATCTTATTTCCTAACAAAAATTAACCTGTAAATGAAAATTTGTAAAACAAAATACATTTTAAAATTCCCATCATGTTAATTTAAAATGCAATTATGAAAAAAAAAAAATTACCTTTGCATTTATAACTTGGCATGAAAACGGAAATGATGGCTTACCTGAAACAAAAATGAAATTACTTGCATAAAGTAAACATTTTCCAAATGAACAAACAATAATTTATAAAGTGCAGTTAAGCCGGAATGATTAACATTCGAATTAAGCTTTTGTTGGAACGCGTGAAACGCAGGAAAATCCGCACGGATTTGCCGTTAATTGGCAACATTTGCGAGTACGCAAAAATCCGAATTAACAAATATACCTATCGAATGCGTGTGTGGGTTGGTGCGTGCGAAGGTAGGGGGCGGCCAGGGCCAGAGCACAGGTACTAACAATCTGTCGCGAGCAGAGAGAAAGGAGAACAATCAAGCAATCGGGCGGTCGGCCAGCCGCCACCTGTGTCGTCCATTAGTGACGTCAACCGAGAGTCGGAGAACAATAGTTCATCGTTATATAAATGCTCGGTTACATTGTGAGCCATCAACCGGGGGCCGCATTAATTATGAATAATACATAGGAGTGACCGCACACGTAGTACATAGGGTGTACCTATTCGCCCGCCGCCTCTCTCTCTCTGCGCTCTGTCAGCTCTGAATGGCGAGATTCTCGCAACTAAATAGCTGATGATTATGATGATAGCTTTCTGTCCGCACTTTCGATGTGTCGACCGCCGCTCTTCTAAACTATATCTCTCCAGTGTCCCCTTATTCGAAATTGTGCTGACTGCACACAGTTTACAGAAGCAAAAGTAATAAAAAAAAAACGTTTGTTGGTAAAAAAAAAGGAAATTAGGGGTGGAAAACTAGAAAAGAATTATTATATTGGAAAATGAGTAAAGCGGCTCTTGATTTATGTCGGGCTAGTTAGGAAAACTACAAAGGAAATTGCCTGGGCTCACGAATTATTCAACAACGCACACAGGTGGTGCGCAACAACCGCCCCCGACTCTATTTACAAGTTCTACAAGTGAGTTTAACAAATGGCAAAAGTAGTATTGCTTTTCCGAAAAAAGAAGACCGAAAAAAGATCTAAAAGTTGCAATGTTAGAGCGCATTGCACACGATGTTTCTATTTTCCGGTTATAAATGTTTTAAGAATGCAAAGGAGCTTCGTAACACTAAAATATTTATTAATGAACCTTATTTTTTACTTTTTAAGTAAGTTTTAAGTATGAATGTTGAATTAATCATAAGAATATATTTTTTATTTTGTAATTAGCAATGTTTTTGGATAGAGTTAATAATATTTTTATAAAAAATGTTAAAAACTTTATTTCTTGATTTTTTTGTTCCAGAGAAAATAGGCAGCAATGCATCCAATTTTCGAATTTAAAAAACCCAGCTTTTGATTTTTTTTAACAGTCCTCAAAATAAATTGATTTTATTTAATTTTACTCATTCGGCAATAAAAAATCCAACCGAAATTATCTCTGTATCTCTTTTAGTTGTGTAGATAAATTATTTTTATAAATTTTGCCATAATTTTTGGTTTTTGCAGAACATAAAAAATAATTATAACTAAGTTCTTACAATTTCGCAAAATAATGTAGATAAAAAATGATTTCGGTTCTTAATTTTTAAATTAGATATAACTTTGTTATTTATTTAAATTTATTTCAATAGATTTTATCTTTAATAATGATATCAATCAAATTTTATTGACTTTCAAAATTTCAGTTAACTAAATATTTATGAAAATCATTAATTAATTACAAGAAATGGACACCGCACATTTAAACATTATTTCCGAAAAACCGGAAAAAATGTATAGAAAATTTTATTTTATATTTTGATAGCGAATTAAGTGCCCTATAAAATAAATTTGAATTATTAAAAATTCAAGAAGTTGTTTTTGAGAAAATTTTGATTTTGATTTTGGATTTATATGTTGCATTCGCCCAAGAAATAGTCACCGCGCACTTAAAAATTATTTCCGGAAAACCGGAAAGATAAAAATTATATTTTCTTTTCCATTGTAATAGAAGAAAACATATCCTATAAATCAGTAGTCAAAATTGAAAAAAAAAAAAAGATTAATTAAACAAAAAAACTTAATATAAAAATAATTGCTATGACTTTTTAATAAAGTATCGAAATGACTTTTTATTTATTAATTTATAATTAAAAAAAATAAAAATTAACATTTATAGTGCAGACTGCAGTAGAATTAAAAAGTTCATATTAAAAAACCAAACAATTTTTCGCCTTTAAATCGCTTTTTCATACGGACAACGTAAAACGTAACGATTTTCTTCGAGTGCTCTTAGCGGAGAAACCGAAAGGACCATCGATAAATTTCTCTTTTGTGTCTCCGCGCCATTATAAGCATATTCTCAATGAATAATGGAAAGCCATCCTCCTTATCACCGTTCCCGGGGACATTTTTCAATAAAGCGCTTCGCCTATTAATAATTAAGAGCCCTGAAAATTGCTCAAGACATTTATACCTTGTCATCCAATTACTTGCGCAACCTTTATTAAAAACAGAGACAGAGTAGATTTCAATTTGCTGTTCAAATATACATATTCAACGGTCCTCCTTAGTCGGAAAAACGTAAAAAAAAAAAAATTATTGACGGCTGAGATATATAATAATAAGAAAATGTAATATTTTTGTTTGGTTTTTGGCGTTCTTTTGCTTTCGTTTGCCATTGTTTAATTGGTAGCCCATTATTATGAGAAACGCACGGAGGAAGTGCAGTGCACTCGTTGTCGTTGTCTTGTGCAGTAAATATTTCAGAGAAAGGTACGTAGAGACAGTGCGGCAGTAAGTAGCTTTGTGCGTTCAGCGTGTAAAGTGGACGTCTTTAGGCAGATTCGCTCTTTGTGCCCAGATGAAACGTTTACATTATTAAGCGGAAAACGCAGTGAAACAAAGGGGAAACGGACCCGGTGCTGCGCCAAGTAAAATATCGAGAGTCAAACTTTAAGAACATCTTAACGTCAGAGCGAATATTTATTCAGCGAAAAGTTTACTTTGGATCGAAACTTTCTATTATTCTTTAACTAGAGCACTCCTAACTGTTCTCTTCTTATTCCTTACCTTGCCTTACCTTACCTTATCTTTAAATTGTGGTTTTCCATTTTTTTTTTAGTTTTTTAGCTCTACAAGTGAATGCAGATTGATTTAATAAACCTTTCTATTTTTATCACACATTAAAGTTTCTAATTTGCAACAACAGAATAATACAGTATAAGAGACTTTTTAATTATTATTTATTATCCCAAATATTATTCATTTATTTGGTCTTTGATTGACGAAAATTAGTCAACTTGATGAATTTTAATTAATTCATCGTGAAAATCCAAATTTATGTAATATCAAAAGAAAATCATAATTTAAGCTATCTAATGGATAATTTATGGAAAATTAACATTGTTTTTCTCTTCCTTTCCTTTCTTTTTCCTAAAGTTAGAATTCTCAGGTGATGGTTTTCAATGAATGGTTTCTTTTAACATTTTTTTGCTAAGCTTATCATTTCTAGTTTTTACGCAGTAGCCCTTTAAATAACGCAAATTTAGAAATTGAAAAGTTGAATTTCCAATGTAATTGAAAGACCCTAAGGTCTGAGGAAAATTGCAATACTCGGTATTTAAAAATAGGATATTAAATGCTATTAATTTAAATTTTAAAAAACTGAAGACAAATATTAAAATTTAATGAAATTTCTAACAAAATTTTAACATAACTTTTAACCTTAAGAAGTTTTAATAAAATTAATTGAAGTAATACGAATTTGTAAATAAATATTTCGAGCAAAATAAAAATGCTGAACATAATTTATAGCAATAAATTTTTGAAGCCAAAGTATAAAACCTACTAAAACAATGAAAATCAAGTTTTCCGAAAGTGTAAAAAAATAAAATAAAAAGAGAGAAAGGTTAGAGCTTTATTTAGTGGGGCCACCAAAGAAAGCGTATGGCATAAAAAAAGTTAAGGGGACCCCCAAAAAGGGCATTACGAGGAGCGATACACTCACAACACTTATTAAATAACTTTATATGCCGGTAAATCGCTAGGGCAACTTTTGTAATAGCCCTTCGTGATCGAGCGAAACCTTCGGGGATTACAGTAATTTACTCTTAGTTTATATCCTTCGAGGGTGTCACCTACAGACTACTATCGCCGACCTGTCCTTACGTGTTTTATCCTTTTTTATATTCGCCGTATCCTTTAAGTTTAAGCTAAGAGAAAAGACGACCCAACAGAACAGAACGGAACGGGCCGCCGCCAAAGCTGCGCCTCGCCTACTTATTCGAAACCGATACACCGGCGAGAACTCTCCCTTTTATTATGCGCCCGTTACGGGGGATGAAACGACCTATTAATAAATATAAACGTGCCGCAAACTTTATTAGCATGCTTAGCCTTCGGCCGGAAACCGTAAAAAAACCCACAATTCATTTCGAATCTATTGCGCAAGGAAACACTTTCATTCTATATCTGTATGTATAGCTGTACTATACTGTATACAATTTTGTTATGTGTTTTTATTTTTGGGCGTTTCGTTTTTCGTTATTGTTGTTATTGTTGTATTTGTAAACGTTTTTCCAGGGGAAAACTCAAAACGATTCTGCGTGGCGTGGGAAGCGCTATTTCACTCACCGAATGAATATTTTCTGTCTGTAATATTTAACGGCGTGGATTATGAGGAGCTTCTTCGTTTTACGATCGGTATTAATTTTTAAAACCGTCTTTAATATACAAAAGCGCATAAAGTAGATGTAAACAACTTTATATGTGCATTCTGTTCGGCGGAGAAACATTTTTGTTGCGCCAGTTCTAAATTAGGTTGTGAATTTTTTAAGCACTGCTTCTTCTTGCAGGAAATTAATTACTGCGAGTGCACAAAACTTAATGTTCTTTCGGATATTTGCAGAAATGTTATTAAAATAAAAAATTCCAACCGACTAGTTGCTCTTTATACTCAAATGCAATAAATTCAATTATAATATTATTTAAAAAATTCGATTTTATTAATTTTAATTTATAACTGTTTTTTTGATTTAATTAAATAATTAAAAAGTAATTAAAATGATTAATCAGTCTTTATTAGTTTCGGTTTTCAATTAAAACACTTTTTAATTGTATTTTTATTATTTTATTTCAAGGGAATTAGATTAAAAGTTAATTAAGTTACTAAAACTTTAAATTACAAAGATAAAACAAGTGAAAAAATAGATAATGGCCATTTAAAAATTAAAAATTGTTTTCCGGTTAAACCGGAAATGCTAAAAATTAAAACTTATGCCAATGAATCGGAAATAACTTATTTTAATAAATTAATTTTGAAAAAAATCTGAATATAAACAAAAAAATTACAAAAAAAGCGCCCAGTATAATACTATAATATTCAATAAAAAAAGAAATACTGCTAATACAATTGCTGACAGTTAGATCTTTATCGGAAAATTATTATTAAATCGATTTTTTACAAAGGAAAAGAATCATGCATAAATAATTACGCCATGCATAAATCTTCCAAAGAATATATATAAAATAAATTTTATTTTAATATAAAAAGATTCATGAAAAATTAAGTCCCAATGCAGCATTAAACTTAAGAATAAAATAGATCATTTATTATTCAAGTAAAAAAAAAAAAAAAAAAAATTCAACATTGCTCAATGAAAAATGCAAAAGTACCGAATGAGATAAGCAGTGCATTAATTTATTAACGCGGTGCTAGAAAATTCGATGAAATGAAAATTTCATTAAAGCAAATCCTCGCCGTAAAAATGTATGGCACAGCTAACGAAAATATCAGATCGTTCGACATTTAAATAGAAAATTGTCCAATTAGAGCTTTGTCTCGACGCTTATCGACTCGTTCGAAACGTTTCTTTCGGTCCTCTCTCAAACAATTTGCTACGGTGGCACGTCAATCACTTTTCGACAACTTTTCACAATGAAATAATGCTATAAATAATTAATTTAAAAACAAATATATAAAACTGTGAATTGCTAGATACATTAAAATGTTTATGCCTTGAAAGTATTAAAAATAAATTGGAAATTTTCGCGAGCAATTGAGAGAGATTCTGAAAACATAAATCTAATAATATTATTAAATGGGTAAAGGGTTTGTAGGTGTTGTTAGCTTATTGCTTTAGTAGCTTTCCAGTATGTTGACGCTACAATAATAATATTCCTAAGAGGTTTAACTCGGTTAAGGTTTTACTCACGTTCGAGATGACGGAAAGATTCCTTCTGCATGGGTGTGGGTGGATGCATGTAGCATACACTTGTGTTTAAGCAACCGAGTATGTGTGTGTGCGTATAAGGAAGTAGAAGTAAGCCGCCCCCGACGTCGACTGCTGGTGTAATAAGGTGTCCTGTTACTACGTTCACCCTTCTTTACTATAGTTCAACAAATATTGCCCGTATAGTGCGCACGTTATGTCTATATTCCGACATCATTTTTAAGGTTTAAGACCAATATTGGGCTCTTGTTTCATTATTATAGAGTTTGCAAAATTGCTTAAATTACATGTTGTTCTTTTATTTTCCATGTCCTATGTGATTACCTTTTTGTTTTTCTTGTTTTTTCAATTAAAATTTGTTCATATTTTCTCATTAATTCTAGAAAATCAGAAAAACTTTAAATTTCCATTTTTAATTAATTTAATAACACAGTCTACATAGAAGCTTTTGCTTGTTTTAAAGCAATTTAAAAGTATAATAGTTCGTAAAAATCAAGGACAATTGGATTGGATACCGCGCACTTGGATTTTATTTCCGGAAAACAGGAAAGATGTAGCTAAAATTTTATTATTGATTTTGATAGCGCATAAAGTATCCAATAAAATAAAAGTCAAATTAAGAAAATTCATTTAGTGACTCCAGAGAAAATTTGATTTGTATGTTGCACTGGTCCTAGAAATTGACACTGTGCACTTAAAATGTATTTCTGGAAAACAGAATAGACCAAAATGAAATTTTGTTTTTTATTTTGTTAAAGAATAATACGCTCTATTTAAAATAAAATTGAAAATTAAAATATCCAAATGGTAACTTTAGATAAAAATTAACTTTTAAATTGCACTCGATCGATTTTTTTTTATACTATAGAAATGGACGACACATATCTAAAAACTTATTTACGGAAAGATAAAATTTTATTTTTATTTTGTTAAAAAACAATATGCTTTATAAAATAAAAGTGAAAATTAAAAAATCTAAGAGGTGACTTTGGAGAAAAGTTGACATAAATGAGCCACTTCTGATGACTTCTACGTAGTAACGACGCTATAAAAGCGGACTTAATTTTCGGAAAACCGGAAAGATATTAATGACATTTCACTTAGGATTTTGATAAAAGGCAATACATCCTACAAGCTAATAGTGTGAATTAAACAGCAAAACAAGAATATGATGAGTAACAGCATTTGGTGTTTAATAATCAGTAATAAATATTACACTAAAATTATATATTCAGGACCCCAACAGAAAAATCGTATTGACCTATGCAATCATAACAAGTTGCCAATAAAATATTCTGAATTAACTCTAATTTTTAATTTTTAAATGACCAAAATATGTAGTCACAATAAAAATGCAATCATAAAAATTGAGAAAAAAGAAACTATCAAATGTAATATTAAAAAAAAAGTAAGTAACATAATAGCAAAAGTTGCAGCAGTCATTTGTCGAGTGAAGGGTGCGTTGGCGCGGCAGGCTTAACAATGTTATAATACAGCAGAAAAGAGATAACGTCGCCTGAAGAAGCTCTTGCGTTGCATTATTCAGGACCGCCTTTCGAAAATACTCGTATATCCCTAAAAGAGCGCGCAAATCTTGTGTATATGCCGCTTCGAGTCTTCGACCGAGAAACTTATGTGCCGCCACCAGCATCATTTTAAAATATACGTACTGTTGCTGCAGCACCGAATAAAAGGCAGCGAAGGCAATACAGAGGTTACGGCGGCGGCGGCAGCAGAAGCAACGGCGGAAGAAAAAAACCAACAACCGAAGGAAATGAGAACAAGGCAAAGTTGCGAAGAAAATCGGGAAATGCTTGTTCTGGCATGCGTTTTTCGCGAAATATTAATAGAAACGCGGCGGGTTTTTTCGTTGCGAGTATACGGGGTAGCTGGCGGCAGTGCGAAGGCGGTGCGCAGCAGGCAGGGAACATGTGCACGCCGATGATTTATTGCCTTTGTTTGCCTATATTATCGTTGTATTATTCGTGCCGACATTGTAGGAAACTTGATGTCAGCACCGGAACGATTTATATGCACGATGCAATTTCCTAGATCAATCTACGGGGACTTTTGTTTTCGGAAACGGCGAATGCTTTTTGCTCGCCGCAATCTCTCCGTAATGATTGGCTTTTGATTTAAACATTGAATTGAATTCGGCTTAGAGGCATCGTTTTTAACCGTAGGAGAAAAGTTTCGATTTATTTAAAATTATGATTAAAGATAAATCGATTGGAATTTTAAACAATTTACTTGTGGAAAAATAAATAATTTTAATTGAAAAACTGGAATTAATAGAATTGAGATTATATATAAAAAAAAATCATCAATTTGATTTGTTTTTCAGCATTTAAAATCACAAAATGTACACTTGGTATCAAAAGAAAATCATAAGAAATGTTTTAAGATAATGTTAATTTAATTTTTGGATATGAAATATTATTAAATGTTCATTTTAACTAAAAAAAAAAAAACATTTTTAAGCACTTTGAATTAAAAATGTTTGTTTTTAATTCCTGTGAATAAAAAAATCGATTTTTTTTTTAAATAATTTTGCATCAAAATGATACATTTTTAACTCTTGTAAAATAGAAAAGGCATTTTTTTATTAATTTTAAATCAAAATTGTATTTTCTGAAAGTCTAAATATTATTTATTTTAAAAATTATAAAAAAATCTATAAAAATTGATTTTTTTTTTTTGATCGAAAGCATAATGCATTAAAATTAAAAAAAAATCAATTGAAAAAATAAACAGTTCATTAACTCTATTAAAAATTTAAAAAAATTAATAATTTGAAACCCAACTCTTCAATTATTAAGCAGTTAATATCAATAAATGGTAAACGAAGAAATTAATTAGAAGATTACAAGCGATAGCGATATTAATCCTACAATTCGCCATTGCATACATTGCACAAGTGAAAAGGTGGCAAAGTATCAAAGTATAAAGCTACCAGACGGCAAAAAACGATAACAAGTGTAACGTGCTCAAACTTATTAAGCAAACTATTAAAATACAAGTCATTTACTTAAGTACACACATTATATCTGGACGTAACATCAATTAATACACAAGCGGGCACAACTAGAGCGGGGGAGAAAGTGTAGAAAAAAAAAAAAAAAACAAGTGTAAACTTTCGTCGTCTAATCGTTATTAATTCTTTACACGCAATTCTAATTAGCTTATCTTGTATAAGCGTAACTTTTTTACTAGCTGAATTTTAAAAATACAAAAATACAAACCAACAAAAATTTAATATCAATATTAATGTGAGACCAAAAAAAAAAACTAAGTGATTCACCCTGAAAATATTTCTTCTGTCACATTGAATTTGAATGAAAAAAACTCTAATCCTCGAAATCACTTTAATTTAAACTTAATTTTTAAAATCAGTTGCTAATTTGGTAATTGCCATATTAATTTAATTTAAATCAGTATTGATTTTAATTAAATGGAGTTTTCTCATTCAGAAAAAAGAAAATGAAAAAAAAAAAATCTGAAGAAAAAGTAGTTTTATCTTCAATTTTTTTGTAATTTTTAAAATGTGGAAAATATAAGGATCATTTATTAAATTAGATAAATCATAAATTGGTTAGACCGTTGAAATTCCAAAAAATACTGCGAAGGCGCCGGGAAAAAAATACAAATCAACAATAATTTAATATCAATACTAATATGAGACAAAAAAAAAACTAAGTGATACACCCTGAAAATATTTCTTCTGTCACATTGAATTTGAATGAAAAAAACTCTAATCCTCGAAATCACTTTCATTAAAATTTTAAGTATAAATTGGAAAACCTGTTAAAACTTTCTAAAAAAAAAAAAAAAACAATAACTCCTCAATAAGTTCATCCGTATACTCCGTAAGCATACAATACACAATACGAAACGAAATCCCGCATTTAGACAGAGTAGGTGGAATCATTAATAATGCAAACGAAAGCGAGTCAGAGGCAAATTGCAGACTAAAAGGACGAATTTTCCTTGCGGCCGCATTTATTTCACTTAATTTCCTGTTTCGAGTCAATTATCTAACGTTTTCGTTGGCAGCGCCTCCGGTTCCGCATTTGCACACACAAACACACACACATGCACGCACGCACACGCAAGCACACACACAATACGGGAAAACAACTTAAGAGATAAAGGGAAACAACAAGTAGCTTCGTTTAAGCGTCCCACAAAACAACTAGAGACTATTCCGCTGCTTCTTCGCCTCACTAATTTGTAACTGATCCCTTATCGTTTCCTTTTCTCTACTCTACTCCCCCTGCAACAATACGATGCGTACTTCTGTAATAATAAGCCTGAACGTAAACTGCATGCCACTACAAAGGCTTAATTAATTTCTGCTGCTTAAAAATATATTAGTTGATAATTAAAGCAGTGTACACAGCAACTGGTGGCCAGGGTGAACGCAAACAATTTGCACGAAACGATTTGCATTTTCGTGCTTATACTGTAGTACACTTGTGCTCATGTCTAAGCGTTTATTGCTGCGAGGAAATCTTTCGACTATACTGCTTTGCATTCTATTAAGCGTAATGAATAATTTATCCTTGTAGAAAAATAAATAAAAACAAACGCCCGATTCCTCCGAGGGATAAACAGATTGTTTTTCGGTTTTAAAGAAAAAGGAATAAAACTTAAAAGTCATTAAAAAAGTAATAATAAAAATAAAAGTTAACTGACTTTTGATCCAATGAAGCGATGATTATTTAATAGCGCGCGGTAACGTCAGTCGAATTGGAAGTAATTATCTTTAATTGAAAGCCATGTGGTAAAAAGTCGTACAAAGATCTCTTAATAAATGACTAATTGGCCGCTAATTGCTTCTAATTATGTTTCATTACTAATCGCCACATAATTGTGAAGTATAATTTTTCTAAGAAAAGTTAAAATAAAAAAAAATAAAAAATAAGAAAAATCAGCATTTTATTTTGCTTTGTTTTATATTTTTATATTTTATGTAACGGAAATAATGGGTTTTTGTTTCTTGAGTGGTGCCGCGGAGATGATAAAAGAGGCGGCGACGCAAGAAGAAAAAAAGAACAAAAAAAGGAAGAGAGGAAATAAAGCGAAACATTCTAAACAGGTAGAGAGAATCTAGGCAGAGGGTTAATAAAACGACAAATGCCGCCCTCAGGGTGTACATTACCTCCGTATACACCATGCGGCTTTCACGCTCCTTTTACCCCTTATAATGCAATTCCCTTTTTATTTATCTATAGCGACTATTTATCTCGTCGTTTAAGACTGCAATTTACGCATCTCGCATACAGCATCCATGCGCAATATGGAATCTTTAATTAAATTAAAAGCTTGTTCGGTTTTGCAAGTTGATGGGGACGTTATTGAGCACACGATGGATGGAAATGAATTATGAAAGACGGAATGTAGTACAGGTAAAATATATACAATGTGGAAAAGTTTGCTTTTAGTTTCGAGCATAAGTACTGTAAGTAAAAGCATTAAACTCGTAATAGAGGAAGAAGAAAAGCGATTTCACGCATTAGTTGTTCCTTTGTTCGACTTTCAGCGGCGCAGACCAGAGATGATTTAAAAGTCGAGTGTCGCTAATAATTCAATAACAGATACAGGCGAAACTTTTCTTTCAAACTTTCGCTGCTGGAAATAATCTCGCAACAACTTACTACTTAGCTCTCAAGTAGGTGTACACCGAATTACAAATTCCCAACTTTTCTTTGCTCCTCGCTTGTTTGTCTTCGATGGATGGATATCTCTTTATAAGGCTTTTCAATTGCGATTTTATTCTTCATCGAACAATTTTATTTGTTTTTTATTTTAACAGTTTTTTTTTCTTGCAACTAATGCGAAGTATATTTTCAAAACTTTTAATTTTTCTAACGAAAAAAAAAAACATTAAAATTGTAAATTTTTAATTTTAAATCATATTTTGTGTTAATTATTAATTTTCCAATATCTTTTTGTCACATAATTTATACAGTAAATAGAAATCAGAAAAGATTTTTTTCTTGAGGATCAATTTTATAGCGCAAAATTAAAATTGATTCAATCCAAAATTATGTCTTATCTTTTAAAAATGCAAAAGTTTGTAAAAATAGCTTGGTAAATAAACAAATAGAGGATTTATACAGGGTGATTGTTTCCAATGGCCGACCACCCATATATGGAGAACTATCAATGTTATCTAATCCGCTTTTTTGGCTATCTTATTATCATCAAAATTCTAGTTCACCTAAAATATTTTCAACTTCCGGTCACTTCCGGTTATACCG